>WWET01002239.1:12805-23002 GCA_011038615.1 Limnodynastes dumerilii
CTAACGCCAGCCTGAGCTGGCGTTAGATTTTCATGGTGAGCGGAGTTAGAAACTCCGCTTCACCACCCCTTCACCGCTGTGTAAATATGCGGTGCAGGGGGAGCCCGTTCACATGAACGGGCCCGTGATAGCAGGAGAAGGAGTCCTGCATCGTCATGGAAACGATAGTTTCCACTGGCGATGCAGGGTTTATAAATATGAGAAATGTCATTTTGAAGCGATAAGGGCAGTTTTCTATTGAAAACTGCCCCTATCACTCCAAAATGAACTCTGTAAATAGAGCCCATTGCCTGCACAAGAGAGGGGAGTGACAGGGGGAGATCTCTTCTCTCTCATGTTTGTAATGCCAGACACCCACACGTATGGAAAGTGTGCAGGGGTCTGAAGCAGATCCAATACCATTATATCTTTCCACTTTTCTAGTATACTGGGGATGATAGGGAGTAAAATCTGATGACACAATCTGTGGTATTTCAAATCTACATACAAATTCCTGTGCAACATTTTCAGTTATTGATGTAGTTGCATTAGCAATATTATGTCCTTGAAAATAAGTCAACACATACCAAAACTTATTGTAACATTCTAACTTAAGAAAGTCAATCTGTAATATTTGAAAAGGACTTTCTGCTTAGCAGGCCTGGCAACAGAAGTCTTGGGGCCTGGAACAATCATGTTTTTGGGGCCCCTCATCCCTTCTGAAATGTGTTTGCAGCAGTGGATTTCAGGGATCCTCTGAACCTTGGGCCTGGAACAGCTCTCCTTTGTCCCCCCCCCCTTTCTCCGTCGCAGGCTTGCTGTTTGTGGGAGATGAGAAGGTATGTGTTCTTTTCCTCCTGCATTACTGTTAAGACATGTTATACATAAATACAGTACTTAATTCAAGCAAGGTGAATCCAGGTCCATACCAGTAAATCTTTATGAGACTTATCATGGTCATCTTACCTGCATAGGTGAGGCCATAGGACACATGTGCCAAGTTGGATAGAGTTTCTGCGGCATATTTAGAGTCTGTATAGGAATTTACACTTATCCTTCTGCTAGTTTTCAGGACTTTATGTCCTGCCAGCTATGCTAAGTGTGGAGGAGATAGAGGGGGTGATTCAGAGATGCGACTGCGAAAAGATCTCAAATATACGCAACTAAGTTCAGATCTTAGCAGGTTACAGCCCACTGTTTAAATAGTCACTCCCCTTGCAAACAGCGGTGGATCTTAAAGTTAGACCACCATTGAGCAACCCTAACTCTGCGCTGTCATTTGAGATCTTAAGGGAAGTAGTTGCGGTTATTTGAGATCCTAAGTGTCTGCCCGCGCCCACTTTCCCTCATCTCCCTGCCTCCCCCCGCCCATTTCCATGCAAATCCTTCAGATCTTAAACTTCCGCAGCACTTAAGATCTTAAGTGCTTGCGATCGATTCACAGGTCCGCGCTTAGCGAATTTAAGATCCTAACCTCTACGTAGACGGCGTTGCACTATTACTACGCATGCGCATTGATGCAAATTTTCTAAGATCCTAAATATACGCACCTAAGTAGCGATAAAATCGCATCTCTGAATCAGGCCCATTGTGAACTTACTTAAATATATGCATGTGGAAAATCGGCAATACCTATTTAGAGAAAAGAAAGTGATTAACCACTCCCCGTGTGTAAGAACGTAAGTCTTTCCTACGTATAATTAGGTATGTGCGCACGTGCGGACTTTATAAGCTGTGAATTGGTCATGCATTTAGGTGCTTAAACTTACTTATGATTCAAAAATACACTGGTGCTCTCATTAACATATACGAAAGGAACCATTAAAATACACCTTGAAATAAGAATAATCATGACAAAATTTACAATACTCATAAATACTTTTATAAATCATATAAAATATAAATAATTTTAAAAATAAGCATTTAAAAAATAAAAACTACACAAAAACCAATAAACTTTGGCATACTTTTCTACTCTAATCAGGTCGCTTGCTCCTTGGTGGGGCCTGTGATGCCTTCTCCTTTTGAGGTGCGCACTTGGAAGTTACTTGCCTTGGGGGATGGAGTTTGGGTTGGTTGCGGGGGCGCTTTTGTGACAGCGGAGTTTTGTCTGCTGGAGTTAGTTATGTGACCCCTCTCTCTGCTATAGGTGCCACCTGGTCTCTACCTAAAATTTATAGTCAATTACAATTCAATTGAAATTCTGTTTAATAAATCTATGCCCCCTTTTTTAAAATCCAAGTTGGTTGTCTGTGTCAAGGGATCATTGGTTTGGTGTTGGTAGGGTCTTTAGTCTTTGCCCGTTGATACTGCTATATTTAAGTCTACAACCGCATAATCTTAATATTACCAGCTTCCGTTTGTTTATGGCAACAAACATCAACAAATAACATTCAGACAGGATTTTGTAGGGGTTTCTCACTTAGATCTAATCTCGGTAAAGCATTTTTTTTTATCCACCAAGGGACTGAATTTAAAGAGGCAGGATGTAATGTATTACAGTGGATAAACTCAAAAGGGCAAGTACCTATCTAATATTATTGACTACTATAGTAATATGATTTTTCACTGTTGAGTAAGGCAGCAACAGTATGGGGACCATTACATGTAAGGGGGATCCTAGAAAAATATCCAAGATTTTTCCATTAATATAGCTGTAGCTTCAATAAAGTACAGAAAAACTAGTAGCACTCGAGCAACAGGATCAAAATAAGTGCAATAATAAGCAACAGAACGATTATTGTTGCCATGCTTCTGTGTTACAAATGCAGAATTACATCCCAATGGCCGGATCCACAACAACGTCCGTTTTGCAAATTACGTCCGTCATCTGCCGATATTAACTACTATGCATGTGTAAAGACCACATATACGCAATCTACGTAACGAAAAGATATATAGATTAAGTAAAATAGTTACTACGCATGCATAGTCGCTAATATCGGCAGATGACAGACGTAATTTGCAAGACGGGCGTTGTTGTGGATCCAGCCCCATGTGTTCATAACAAAACAGGGAGAAGGGTAAATCAAAGTCTGGGATTCCTAAAGCTGAAGCTGAGAGTAATGAATCTTTAAGATCAAGAAAGGACCCCTTACTGACAGCAGCGTGCAACAGTGGTTCTAGAATTGTCTGGAGATCATATAAAAGGCCGGATTATTGAGAAAGAAAAGGAAGCCGTTGTCATCTGCCGATATTAACTACTATGCATGTGTAAAGACCACATATACGCAATCTACGTAACGAAAAGATACATAGATTACGTAAAATAGTTACTACGCATGCATAGTCGCTAATATCGGCAGATGACAGACGTAATTTGCAAGACGGGCGTTGTTGTGGATCCAGCCCCATGTGTTCATAACAAAACAGGGAGAAGGGTAAATCAAAGTCTGGGATTCCTAAAGCTGAAGCTGAGAGTAATGAATCTTTAAGATCAAGAAAGGACCCCTTACTGACAGCAGCGTGCAACAGTGGTTCTAGAATTGTCTGGAGATCATATAAAAGGCCGGATTATTGAGAAAGAAAAGGAAGCCGTTGTTTGTGGTAGTAAACCATTCACAAAAATCTACTCATTTGTTATTTATTTTTAGGTAAAATAGTCTCTACAAATATATCTGTCTGAGTTCTGGTTTGAACCAACAGTCTGTAACATCATTGTTGCTACCAGTGCTCAAAGTGGAAATTTAGAAGTGGGTGTATGGAAATTTCAGCACCAGATGGGTCTTGTGTTTGGCAAAGTAAACAGGTCAACAATAATTAATCACAATGTGTACATGTCATGTGATTTCTACACTGAACGCTTCATGTTTAATTAAATGATCTGGTTACCGCTAGGTAAAAACAATGATAGCTCCCCCACAGGGTCATTTCTAAGGGCTTATGAGCCTTATTGTCCCCTCCATTTGTTTGTCCAACTAACCTTATTGCTCCTCCTTTTGTGTGCCAAGTCAGCCTTATTGCACCTTCCTTCTGTGTATCCAACCAGTCTTATTGTCCCTTCCTTCTTTGTGGCCAGCTAGTCTTATTGCCCCATCTTTGTCCAGTCTTATAGCCCACTTTTATGAGTGTCCAACCCAGCATTATTGCCCCTCCTTTTGTGTCCAGCAAACCTTATTTCCCCCTCTTTATCTGTGTCTAGCCAACCTTGTTGTCCCCACTTTCTATTTGTCCATCCAACCAAATTACCCCTTCTTTTGTGTGCCCAGCCAGCCTTATTCCACCTTCCTTCTGTGTGTCCAACCAGCCTTATTGTCCCTTCCTTCTTTGTAACCAGCAAGTCTTATTGCCCCCTCTTTGTCCAGTCAGTATTATAGCCCCCTCTTTTTGAGTGTCCAACCCAGCCTTATTGCAGCTCCTTCTGTGTCCAGCCAGCCTTATTGCTCCCTCTTTATCTTTGTCCAGTTAGCCTTATTGTCCTCTCCTTCTGTTTGTCCATCCAATCTTATTACCCCTTCTTTTGTGTGCCCAGCCAGCCTTATTCCACCTTTCTTCTGTGTTTCCAACCAGATTTATTGCCCCTTCCTTCTGTGTCCAGTCAGTCTTATTGCCCCTCCTTTTGTGTGCCCAGCCAACCTTATTGCCCCCTCTTTATTTTTGTCCAGTTAGTGTTATTGTCCTCTCCTTGTTTGTCCAAACAGTCTTATTGCCCCCTCTCTATGTTCAGCCAGTCTTATAGCCCCTCTTTATGAGTGACCACCCAGCCTTATTGTCCCTCCTGTGTCCAGCCAGCCTTATTGTCCCTTCCTTCAGTTTGCCTAGCCTTTGCCCAGCCTTATTGCCCCTCCTGTGTCCAGACAGTCTTATTACCCCCCACTTTATTTGTGCCCAGCCAGTCTTATAGCCTGGCTGGGCAGGCCAAGCCTTATTACCCCTCTTGTGTCCAGACAGCCTTATTGCCCCTCCTTGTGTGTCCAGCCAGAATTATTGCCTCTTTATATATGTCCATTCAGCCTTATTGCCCTTTTCATGCCCAGCTTCCCACTCCCCCATTCCAAATCCCCATCTAAAATAACTCTATAATAAAGTTACCTTTCCTGTGACTATTCCGGCTCTCTCCTCTGTGGCGCGCGCTCTGCTCACTAATGACGCTTACGTGACCTTAGGTCACCCTTGTGTCTACTGATCAGAGCTGCGGCTGTGCATAGCACAGCCAGCTCTGTTAATGTGAGCAAAGCTCCCGGCGACTCATTAAGGAGGTATGCCATACGGCGGTATGGCATACCTGCCCTTCAGTGAGCCCACCCTAAGTAAAAAAACAGCTGCTAACAGAATCTTCAAATTCTATGAGTAGCTGTATTCTTACTCAGAGCCAGCTCACAGAAGTGCTGGTATGCCATACCGGCCCACTTCGAGCACTGGTTGCTACCTTATAAGAAGGTGGATTTACTTCTGTCAACCAGAGGTTTAAACTTTTGTTTATTTTTACATTTACTATTTTTTAACTGCATCAACACTTGTTTATCAAAGGCAAAAGTCAGTGGAATGTCTGGACACCTGTTAAACCACCATCATCGTCATCATCATCATCATCATTTATGTAGCTGCAGTAATTCTACGGAGGTAGATGATGTCCCTGTACTGAATTCAATAGAAGCTGCTCATCCTTCCCTACAAAATCCTCATCAGTGTCCTTCACTCATCTATGACCTAGTCCAGGGAAACTCTGTGGCACAAACAATTCAGTCCAACTTTGACCAGCAAAGACTCATAGCGAGTCAATTTAATTTTAAGGCAGTTAGGTGTCCCAGTAGCGGAGGTCATCCACCTTGACCTCGGCACCCCTTCCCCCCTGTCCGACCCTCCAGCAGGCCACTCGACCCGTTCCCACAGGGGCTCGATCGTTCGAAAATCTGACGCCCCCATCCAATGGTTGTGGTGCTATCGGATCAGCGCTACCCCCGCTCCCCCCAAGCACATCAGCCACCAGTGCCAGACCTTATTTGCTGATACCTCCACCGCAAACCGCCACCGCGACGGAACCCTCCAGTGCCGGAGCCCCCGCCCACCTAAAAGCCTTCCAAAACACTAAATAAACCAGAAATAAAAATCCTGTTCCCCTTATTCGTGAAATGCACTCCGTCACACCTATACAGCCCGGGAAAGTCGTACGAAATCCGAGGGTGAGAAACAGCAAGACCCCCAAACTTTAATATAAATTTAGTTATAGCATTATTTAACTTTTTCCACTGCTTTTCTATGTTTTTCAAATTAACCGCCCCCCTCCAATGAACCCTGGGAGTCATACGAGACCATATGAAACGGAGGTGCAGGAATTTAACGTGCAACTCCCTGACGTTCGCCTTCATCGTCCTTTCCAAATCCAAATAGGTTCTATGAACCAAATCATTGCTCCACCCCCCCTTCCCCTGACACCTTAACCCTTTGATTGCTGCCTGTCTGACTGAGCACCTGTCTGCTGTTTAATACCCTGCAGCCCTATGGGGTCCTTGGTTCTTTGTTTCATTTAAAGTCATGAGATTGTATGTTCATTGATTGACAGCGTGGATCGTGAGACACCAAATGATAGTATAATGTTGATATAATAAAGCATTACATTTTCAAGACTTGTTTTGTGTGAAATGATTTTTTTTATTTATTATTATTTCACTTTGTATGGCTACAGTCAATAAGCAGAGAAAGCAGAATTCATACATTGTCACTGTTTACACACTTTTGATAAGAAGAAAACACTATGGGCCTCATTTAATAAAATTGTTTTTTCTTAGCGATTATGCATTGCCAGATATCGCAGCGAATTTACTAAGCCACGCTATTGTCTGGCGATTAATAATCGCCATTGATGTTGTTCGATTTTAAAATGTGCAAATTGCCATGCTTTTATGTATAAAAGGCAAAGCATGGCCATGTGTTTGTGGCCATGCTGAGCCTTATAGTACTATAAGCGTCTCCCTGACAAGGGGTAAAATGATGCCGTGTAATGTTTAATGTTAACCCTTTTAAACCTTACTCAAAATAAGCATTACTAATGTACATGTGTAACTAATAAAATTCCAAACATTAAAACAATGGGGTAGATCCAGAACTCCGCTTGCAATACGTTTACTCGCATAGCGTATTTACGCGCGCATACTTTCTATACACTCCCCTAGGCACACTCCTTGAATGTACGTATTTTGTCCGAGTTCCACTTTCCAAACCCTACCTTAACTTTTGGCCACGTAACCGATGTCATCCGCACACGTACGGATGTGAACATGTATTTACGCAGCTAAGCACGCCATTACTGCACACTTTAAATACAAATCCCCGCCTACATAGCGTATTTCTGATGTTTTTTTGAGTCACATAAAATTGGCATGCCAACACGTACGGATTTACGCGAATAATACGTGAATGGCCCATACGTTCACATTTACGCTACGTTATGCAGTGTTTTCTATTGTGCGCAGTACTTACCAAAACACGATTTTATGTGTCCGCCACGCGTAAATTTGCTCACAAGCGTTGTTCTGGATTTGCCCCAATGTCCCTAATGTGTCCGTGTGTGTTCATTTAAACTCTAATGGTGGCCACCATGTAGTTACTAATCCTAAGAATAATGTTTAGTGTGCATGTGTGTATAAAATATATAAAACTAAGAAAAAAATATATATGTGAAAAAAAGGGCATGAAAGTCCTTATTTCACAGGATACAGCGCTAATAGGTATCTCAAAATGAGCGTATAAATTTGGAAACAGGATGTTTGATATGGATAAAGGACAATGGGAAATAAAATATACAATTTATTTGCTAAAAAAAATTTTGTGCAAAAGTGCAAGTTGTACTTAAATATAAGCACGTATTTGACAAAATGATAACAATCTAACAGATGGATACAACAGTATAAATGCATACGATGTTATAAACGATACTGCAGTATCACGATTATTATCAAGAGGAGTGAATTGGTTAAAAAATATTAAGCCTAGTTATGCAAAAAAATAATAAGAAAGTGAAAAATTCCACATAGGTATCTCTTGAAATGCGTATAGAGGTCTGTGTAAGATGTAAGAGCGATATACAGTGGATGATGGTATAGTGAGGACAGTTATAGTCACCATTAGAGGATTATAGGAGTCCGTTGCAGGATCCCAGGGGCCTGATGAGAAGGTGGCTGCCGGAGTTACCCTCCACGGGCAATGACGGCTGGCGGTCTCTCTCTAGCTCCGTAGTTGTTTCACCTCACGAGGTGCTGGTCAAAGTTGGACTGAATTGTTTGTGCCACAGAGTTTCCCTGGACTAGGTCATAGATGAGTGAAGGACACTGATGAGGATTTTGTAGGGAAGGATGAGCAGCTTCTATTGAATCTTACACCAGCTGGTGAACGTGCCGTTGACTAAATCGATATTCAAATGGTCAAATGGATACAGACCTTGCACGGATATAACGAGTAGATATTAAAAAGGTGCTTGTATAATGAAGTTCAAGTTGTTGGGAAACGCGTTTCGTTCCAAATTGGGAACTTTATCAAGCCAGAATCAGAGTAGAATGAACATGTTTAAGTTAATATATGTTGTATAAACAACAATTATACAATTATTATGCATTTTTCTTACCAATTAGGTTGTATATAGAACGGCATGATCTTTCTATGACCACATATTATATGGATAATGATTACAATGGGTTAAACTTTTTTCAATTTGCTAATTGCACAGCGGTGGAGTGATTACAATGGGTTAAACTTTTTTCAATTTGCTAATTGCACAGCGGTGGAGTCTCAATATAAGAGACACATCCAACTTAATCATGTTCATTCTACTCTGATTCTGGCTTGATAATGTTCCCAATTTGGAACGAAATGCGTTGCCCAACAACTTGAACTTGATTATACAAGCACCTTTTTAATATCTACTCGTTATATCCGTGCGAGGTCTGTATCCATTTGACCATTTGAATATCGATTTAGTCAACGGCTGGTGTAAGATTCAACACCTTTGATTCAAGTGGAGACCAACCACGTGAGGTGAAACAACTACGGAGCTAGAGAGAGACCGCCAGCCGTCATTGCCCGTGGAGGGTAACTCCGGCAGCCACCTTCTCATCAGGCCCCTGGGATCCTGCAACGGACTCCTATAATCCTCTAACGGTGACTATAACTGTCCTCACTATACCATCATGCACTGTATATCGCTCTTACATCTTACACAGACCTCTATACGGATTTCAAGAGATACCTATGTGGAATTTTTCACTTTTTTATTATTTTTTTGCATAGCTATGCTTAATATTTTTTAACCAATTCACTCCTCTTGATAATAATCGTGATACTGCAGTATCGTTTTTAACATCGTATGCATTTATACTGTTGTATCCATCTGTTAGATTGTTATCATTTTGTCAAATAGGTGATTATATTTAAGTACAACTTGCACTTTTGCACAAAATTTTTTTTAGCAAATAAATTGTATATTTTATTTCCCATTGTCCTTTATCCATATCAAACATCCTGTTTCCAAATTTATACGCTCATTTTGAGATACCTATTAGCGCTGTATCCTGTGAAATAAGGACTTTCATGCCCTTTTTTTCACATATATATTTTTTTCTTAGATTTGCACATCACACTGACTTGAGTGTGATTACTACTAGCTGCATATAGGTATAAACATTGCAGTTTTTAGATTGATGCTGACTTTAGCGCTGTAATTGGGTGCTTTATATTTTATTCAGCACTATAGTTTTAAAATATATAAAAGTATCGACTCACCGTTTTGCCATCATTTGTCTTGGGATGACTTGCATGTAGTTCTTGTTGTGTTGTAATCTTTTCCTGTAATGTTGATTGCAGATATTGTCCTGTTGCTTGAAGATGCTGATCCTCTTGCTTGAAGCTGATGTTTTGTTGCTTGAAGGTGGTCCTCTGTCTCCTCCGGATCTTGACACGACGTACTCCTGATTGCAGTTCTGGGGTCCCATTGCTAATGACCGTTCGGCCACTAGAGGTTCTCCTTTTATACTGAATATGATGTCAGAGACATTAGAGTATAAAAGAGGGACCTCTAGTGGCCAAACGGTCATTAGCAGTGGGACCCCAGAACTGCAATCAGGAGTACGTCGTTTCAAAATCTGGAGGAGACCGAGGACCACCTTCAAGCAACAGAACATCAGCTCCAAGCAAGGGGATCAGCATTTTCAAGCAAAAAGAGAATATCTGCAATCAACATTTCAAGAACAGATTACAACACGACAAAGAACTACATGCAAGTTATCC
>WWET01002239.1:36508-51836 GCA_011038615.1 Limnodynastes dumerilii
TGTATGTATATATATATATATATATACATATATATATATATATATATGTATAATTTAGTGGAAACAGAACGGTGCTCTTAACGTTCCTGTCTCTTCAGTCTGAAGCCAAGAGTGCCCTTAGCATTTGAAGGGCCTGGGACAAAGCCTATGTAGGGCTTCAGACCTCCATCCAGTGCAGCGCGCTGTTTAAAAACAAGTGCAGTGCAGTGAGGTGAGTACTGACTAGAAATTTTAGAGCCAGGGGCAAAAAGGAAAACATTCGGTTGCGCTATAACGCTGGATCAGCTCCCAGGTGTGTCTACTATAACTTTTACAATGTCAGATCATTTGTAAGGCAACTCTGTATTCATTGGTATCATGATCCTGACAATCTGACAAGTACCATATAATATGTTGGTGATATATAAAGAAAAATGTAAAGACCTATTCTGTCCTTATCAATTAGAATAAAAAGCTACCTTGATAAGCTGGATGTCACCGAGATAGGTTTTAGGGTCATATTTCTTGTATGGGAAGACGTCTAAAACCTTGATCTTCTGTTGTTCAGGTTCTTTCGCTCTCATTGAATGAGCGCCAAGAATGACTGTTGATCTATTTTTTTCCCTAAGCAAAATAAAAAATAAAAAATTGAAATCTTATTAAAGTGAAATAATTCACCAAATTTTACATATTTTTACATTTTATTGTTTGATGATAAGGAAATTGAATAATTCAGTGGTCTACTAATGGGTAAAAAGTTAGCAGTGGTCTGACTTATATATAAACAGTTACTTATATAAAAGAAGCTGTATATCAGTATTTTATTAAATGTGGCAAGTGGCATATTATATATTTATAAATATGTGTAACCAAAAATTCAGCATTTTTATGGTTAGCTACAGGTCAATGATTAATAATGTGCTGGAACATTTATTTCTGTATAGATGATCTGTATTTTGCAAGCACTTGTTTTGTATATATTATAAACTGATTTGAGCAGATACTAACGTGTAGCAAATAAGTATTTTACTGAAATATGGATCCGGTCCATAAAGAGGAAGAGCTAACAACTCCAAAAAGAACAATAGAGAATTTTGCACACTTTGTAACTCTTTAACACGATAACTGGCAAATAAATAACTGATGCAATAAACATGTGATTATATTCTAACATTCTTTAGAGAACTAATATAGACTTCCCAACGTTAATATGTAGTTTAGTGGGCACAATGTTATATGAAATTGAATTTGACTTTTTTAGATACAATACGCAATTAGGAATTACTTGTTTAAAGGACCCCCCCCCCCCGCTCATCCCCCACTCTCTGTATTGTCCATTCTCTCATTCTCTCCACGTTCCATGCGTTTTTGTATTCTCCATCCACCTCTCTTTCTCTCTCTCTCTCTCTCCTCTCTCCCCCCTCTCTGTCCTTGAAGCTACCCTTTCCTCCCTCTTTTGATCCATTTAAATTGACCGTGAAGACCGCGTTATTGTAGTTGCGATGCAAATTCCCTGAATTTATATTGTGGATTTTCATATGTGCCCCATAGAGGTGCGTAGTAAAATCCGCATTATTTGGCTACTATAATATAATACGTAATACGTACAATTTGCATTGCAACTAAAATAATGTGGTCTTCACGGTCAATTGAATCGGGCCCACTGTGTTGTATATATCCCCCTCTATCTGCTTCTGCACTAACCCCCTACTCTCTGTGCCTGGGATTTACCTCAGGGGCCCGCGGACCCCAGGACACACTGCTAGGACACCCACAGCTACACCCTCAACCGCCGCCCGACATCTTTTTCACCATGGCTCCCCTGCATTGGGCACAGAGGACTCCATTCTCATCCACTGCACCTGACACAGGGCTCTGTTCCCGTCTATTGTCCGCAGGACTCATAGGGCCTGATTCAATTAAGCGCGAAGTGAATTTTTTCCGCGTTTTTTCGCGTATTTTGCTCATTTGCATATTTTTTTCCACACATATTTTTCAGTCCCGATTCAATTCCGATTCATTTTTTTACGTCTATTGCGCGTATTTTTTGTCCCTATTTAAATGCATTGCAAGCGCGAATTTTTGCAATTCAATTTCATTACACGCGTTAAAATTCGTGAGTTATTTTACATTATTTTTTGCGCACCTCATCAAGGTGCGTATTATGATATGTGAGGGTGAAATTCATGAAAACTTTCAAGTGTACAGCTCCTCTATGCTCCTGCAAGTGTACAGCTCCTCTATGTTACTGATCACCTCCCAGCACAGTGGCAACAGAAATGTGATACTCCACATAAATCTATGCAGCCTGCAACTCAAATAAATAGCTGTAGGATAAAAAATAACTAAAAAGTAGAAGAGAACATTGAAAAGTGAAAAATGACGCTGGCAGAAGTTTTTAAAAAACAACAATCCGAAAAGGTTATTTTATATTATTCTCTTCTACAATTATACGTTATTACTGAGTTGCTGCAGTCTAATTTTTGACATTCAAGTGCAGAAGGTCCTAAATAGATTATTACAGACATATGACGGCAGGGCTGCTTATGGGAAGTGATTGTGCTGACATTTGTGTTTCATGGGTAAAGATACAGAAATACACGCGCATATTTTATAACGGAAGGTAAGCATAAAAATGAGCGCTAACAAATACACTCATGGTCCATTTAACGCGCGTTGGAGGCGGGGGACATTTCTAATTGAATAGCGGTTATTTGTTTGCGCGAACGGTGCCTATTTTATACCCGCGTTTTGTTTTTTTAATTCGCGTTTAATTGAATCAGGCCCATAGCTGGCAGCCCGCGCACATGTGCATTAGTAATAAAAGTGAGGAGCAGTGTTAGACTTTTACTTATCTTGTGCTTTCTAAATGATTTAGTACATAGAATGTTTGGGTAAGGCTTATGGCATTTATTAACAATAACTGGGTGCTCTTATGTTATTATTATTTTTTTGCAATGCTAGTTACCCTAATTTTAATGTACAAAAATGTATGGCAATCATCCTGCATATATTATATTATGGTGTGTAGAGTTTTTTGTTACTTAATAAGAATATTTTCTACTGGAACAGTCATCACATATTCAGGCATTGGATTAGAGAGGATTCATATACAATTAATGAACTTACGCTGAACAGTGAGCTGCAGTCAACACCCAGTTGGGTCTTATTAAAGTTCCTGCACATGTGTAGATATGGTCGTTCTTCTCTGTTCTTAATAAGGCCATGTAAGGTCTGGAATGAGGAGCTACTTCTTGCCCGTGGATGATGTCCATATGTGCACCTGTATAAAAGGAAAGGATTTAAATATGTTAAATTTAACATCAAATAATGTATAATTCACCGCCTCTCACTTCTATGTTATGCTACTGTTCAAAGGTAGTTCTAATGAACGCTAAGAAAATTGGGCCTGATCCAGAACAACGCTTGTGAGCGAATTTACGCGTGGCGGAGACGTAAAATCGCCTTTTGGTAAGTACTATAGAAACCATAGAAAATACGTTCAGAAGCGTAGCGTAATTGTGAATGTATGGGCCATTCACGTATGTGTCATGTAAATACTTACGTGCGTGCCAATTTTACGTTAGAACAAAATACGTCTGAATTACGTTAAGTAGGTGGGGTTTGTATTTAAAGTGTACAGTATGGGCGTGCTTAGCTGCGTAAATTCGTGTTGCCCATACGTACGTGTGCGTATGACTGCGGTTACGTTGGCAAAAGTTAAGGTAGGGTTTGGAAAGCGCATCTTGACAAAATACGGACGTTCAAGGGGTGTGCCGAGGGGAGTGTATAGAAGGTACGCACACGAAAATACGCTACGCAAGTAAACGTACGGCAAACGTAGTTCTGGATCTACTCCATTAATTGTAGCTTCATTGATTTAGTATCTCCTCAATAAAAGAAAGTTGCCTAAGCTACTAGGAAATTTAGAAACTAGTTATAGATAAAGCAATGTAAAATAATATAACACAGTTGACAGAAAGTATATGGTTAGCAATCTGAATAAGCGCAGTGTGGCGTCACAATGGTCCGGATGCAAAATTACGTGGTTTTCATTTAGACCGCGCTTAAGCAATCTACGTACAGAAATGGTACGTAGATAGCGTAAATAAGCTACTACGCATGTAGTAGTAGCTCAATTCTTAAAACAACGTACGCAAGACGAAAACTACGTAACTGTGAATCTGGACCAATATCTTCTATGTAAAGCAAATCTTTACCTTTAGATTTTACTTAGAGAGCTCTACAATATCTTGACCCTAAATTGTACAAATACTATCAATTCAATACATGTAAATCTAGATTTTGGCATGTCTTGAGCATAGCCACTTGGCCTTCAGTAGTACATATATGCATCAACAATTGATACAACATGACATTTGCCCCTAAGCATGGGTGGAGTAGATCTACTTGTGTATATATGAAAGGGATTATACACCATGGATTCAAATTTACTTTAACTATGCACTTACCATCACAAACCATCAGTACGGTTGTAGAGAGGAGCAGGTGGTAAAACAGCGCCATGACTGATAAAGTTGCTTTTATCTTTGTCTTTAAGCTACTGTACTTTGGCATGGCCAGTGGGAAGCTTTTATGTGAAATGTAACAACCACAGACTGGGGTTTTCTGAGAAACTTCATCTAACATCCTTTTATGGACATTTTTTCCGCTTCTAGGTGGTTCAGTATTTGTCTCATATAACATGCCCTGATCTATAAATAATTTCCCTTTTACTGTACTTGTTCTGTACATGCTACAGCTGTAAATCCCTTGTGAATATTTTTGGATCAATATCAGATACAATCCACTGCCTCATCCTAGTCATCCTGGTGGTATAATCAGATTGCATTGTATGTAATGCCGGAATTTCTGTCATATAGGTCCTCATTCAGACTTATGAGGGCGCTTAAGATAAGAGAAGAAAGTTACTCCTGGGCTAAACCATGTTGATTGCAGGGGAGTCATATTTCATCTGTTGCACACAGTATTAGAGTTGAGAGGTGATGTTTCCTATCCCAAGTCTAAATAACAGTGTAAAAGTAAGGCTGGTCAGTATCTCTGTGCAGTAAGCAATTCAAAGATATATCCCTGCATGCAAAGAATACAATTGACTTGACTCCTCTGTAATCAACATGGTTTTGCCCAGGTGTAACTTTCCTCTCTTAATTTCAAGCTCCTTCTTAAATCTGAATCAGGTACATAGACTTATCAGTGATCTGAACGAAACCTAGATGGAGAACTAGTTACTCCAGTGCCGGCCACGGATTTAGACAGATGTTCTCCTGCAAGGAAGCATTGGATGTGTCATGTACACTTTGGGCTGACAAGTTGCTCACAAGTCAGTTGTGTTCAGATATAGCTTTCCTTGCCATGGTCCTTCTTTTGCTACATGGCAGCCATTAGTAGATCATTAAAGCTTTGTTTATATGCTAATTAGCAGCTCCTGGCTTTGTGCTGTGAGAATGAATGAAGTTGACAACACGTGTTGTAAGTCCGACAAAGGGTATGTTTGACTCAACATGTCAACCTCTCTTTGAATTCTCTCAGTTTAACTTACGCACTGCCAGTACTTGTAATATGCGATGCTGATGTGGAGAAGACAGGGGAAAGACTACTTAATAAAGGGAAGCTTTTCCTGGCTTTGCTCTATGATGCAATATTAGTTACCTTATTTTCTTTTGACAAGGTACAGAGGTGCCCAGAAATGCCTTTATGAAAATCCTGCCATGGCACTCAATCTGGCATGAAATGCATGCTCATATGCTCTCACGCCATGCTGTCAGTCATTCCGAAAATCTGCAATTCATACTGTAACCACTAGGTGGCCAGTGTACTGTGTAGTGTATTCAACATGTGTAATGCATTTGTGCATTCTTACTCTCAAAGGCCTGATCTAGACTTACGATGTTGCGCTGAGCGTACTAGCACTCAGCGTAACATCGATTCAATCACCCCGACACTCCCCCTGTCCTGGCATAATTACACACTGTTACGCCAGCTGAAGGCTACCCTAACATCAGCCGGTGTAACAGAGTGTAATTACACTGGGCACCAGAGCGTAACTACCTAACCCTGCCCTCCCTACCTCATTACCCTACCGTAGTTATGGAGAGGAACGTCCCCTCAACCATAACTATGCAACAGTTAGGGACGCCCGACCCAGACTAAAGGTTTTCCCTATCTACCCCGGGCAACATTTGCCCGGCGCATGCGCAGATCAGCTAAACAGCCGAATTTATGCTTATGCATTTATGCCCTCCGTAACTACGGTCTGGAGGTTTGGATCAGGCCCAAAAATCACGTGGGTACGTGATAGTCTAACATGGCCCATACTGTCCAATTTAAATGTCTCCCTCCACCTCCAAAGCGTAATTACGGGTGTCGTATTGATGACCCCACCCCTTCGTTCATATTTACGCTGATGGTACATACGTTAGGAGTCACGTGGCGTAATATCTGCCACGCGCATGCATATGGGCATATATGGGCGATTTTACATCATCGGCTAGCGTACTTAATAAAATAATGTTGTGTAGATCGGCGCTGGACTAACTAATAATTATAAAATTCAAATGTATATATATATCAAATGAATATATAACCAATTTAAATATAAAACCACCAAATACAATTATAAAACCACAAAAAACATATATTACAATACATCCAAAATTGATTATCTATAACAGAATAAAAAATAAGCCCAGTGAATAATGTAATATTAAAAATATAGTAAAATCGGCCTAATAGATATAAATCAAATATATATACACATATATCAAATAAATACACAAAACCATAAATAAAATATACCCAGAACTAGATGTTTATAATAGGACAAATGATAAGTCCAGTAAAATAGTGGCTAAACAAAGATATAGGGAGACCGCTAAATGAAACTATAATTTTGCTTCTTATCCGTTTTCCTAAAAGGAAACAATCAAATACACAAAATAATATTTATTAGACACACTCAAATATAAACACACATAAAAAATAATAATAAAAAATAGTGGAAGGAACAGGGAACTCAGTTTATCTCTGCTATTATAAAGGAAAAATGTATTACACTTTTGTCAATCCTTATACTTATGTCTATAATTCTAGTGATGCAGGACTGGGCGTCTCAACACTTTGACATGTTTGTTATGCAAATGCTTTTAACTCTAAGATTGATTGTTCTTGATATAATTATATTTGTATATATTGTAAATTAATCTCCCCTTTCCTTCACTGGAATTTCAAACACATCATTAGCAAAGACAACTATGGGCGAGATGCCAAGGTCCTGAAATTTAGCATTAAACAGGTGAGCAGCTGCACATGAAATGACTGCCAGCTTCTTACTGCGAGGAAAGCAATCAGTTTCATGAACACTGGACAAATGAGCACCCTAAGGTGCTCAAACTGTCCATCATTCCTGAATGTAGTTATCATGGAAGCATAGCCCATGATCGATCAGACAGTGGATGACATATTGTCATGTGAAATTTTCATCACCAGTCACTAGGCTCAGGAAAAGTCTCCTTTTTTCATAAGCAGCGCATTAACAGAACAGAAACGCTTCCTTTCTGTGGGAGAAGGGAGATATAAAAAATGTACAGTTACTCCTGGGCTAAACCATGTTGATTGCAGGGGAGTCATATTTCATCTGTTGCACACAGTATTAGAGTTGAGAGGTGATGTTTCCTATCCCAAGTCTAAATAACAGTGTGATAGTAAAGCTGGTCAGTATCTGTGTGCAGTAAGCAATTCAAAGATATATCCCTGCATGCAAAGAATACAACTGACTTGACTCCTCTGTAATCAACATGGTTTTGCCCAGGTGTAACTTTCCTCTCTTAATTTCAAGCTCCTTCTTAAGTCTGAATCAGGTACATAGACTCATCAGTGATCTGAACGAAACCTAGATGGAGAACTAGATACTCCAGTGCCGGCCACGGATTTAGACAGATGTCCTCCTGCAAGGAGGCATTGGATGTGTCATGTACACTTTGGGCTGACAATTTGCTCACAAGTCAGTTGTGTTCATATATAGCTTTCCTTGCCATGGTCCTTCTTTTGCTACATGGCAGCCATTAGTAGATCATTAAAGCTTTGTTTATATGCTAATTAGCAGCTCCTGGCTTTGTGCTGTGAGAATGAATGAAGTTGACAACACGTGTTGTAAGTCCAACAAAGGGTATGTTTGACTCAACATGTCAACCTCTCTTTGAATTCTCTCAGTTTAACTTACGCACTGCCAGTACTTGTAATAAGCAATGCTGATGTGGAGAAGACAGGGGAAAGACTACTTAATAAAGGGAAGCTTTTACCTGGCTTTGATCTATGATGGAATATTAGTTACCTTATTTTCTTTTGACAAGGTACAGAGGTGCCCAGAAATACCTTTATGAAAATTCTGCCATGGCACTCAATCTGGCATGAAATGCATGCTCATATGCTTTCACGCCATGCTGTCAGTCATTCTGAAAATCTGCAATTCATACTATAACCACTAGGTGGCCAGTGTGTTCCACATGTGTAATGCATTTATGCATTCTTACTCTCAAAAGCCTGATCTAGACCTATGATTTTGCGCTGAGCGTACTAGCGCTCAGCGTAACATTGATTCACTCACCCCAACACTCCCCCTGTCTTGGCGTAATTACACACTGTTACGCCAGCTGAAGGCTACCCTAACTTCAGCTGGCATAACAGAGTGTAATTACACCGGGCACCGCAGCATAACTACCTAACCCTGCCCTCCTTGCCTCATTACCCTATCTCCCCCCGCCTTTCTTCCCTAACTGCGTAGTTACGGCGAGGAACGCCCCCTCAACCATAACTATGCAACAGTAAGGGACGCCCGATACAGACTAAAGCTTTTCCCTATCTACACAGGGCAAAATTTACCTGTTGCATGCCCAGATCGGCTAAATAGCCGATCTTACGCATACGCCCGCCATAAATACTGTTTGGAGGTTTGAATCAGGCCCAAAAATCACGTAGGTACGTGATAGCCTAACCTGGCCCATACTGTCCAATTTAAATGCCTCCCTCCGCCTCCAAAGCATAATTACGGGTGTTGTATTGATGACCCCACCCCTTCGTTCATATTTATGCTGATGGTACATACGTTAGGAGTCACGTGGCGCAATATCTGCCACGCGCATGCATATGGGCATATAAATGGGCGATTTTACATCATCGGCTAGCGCACTTAGTTTAGAATCTGGCCCATGGTAATCAAATTCATGACCTCGGCGATGTAAGGCAGATGTGTTACCCATTTTATCCACCATGTTGCCGTAAAGTGAGAATAATAATGTATGGATTTACCGTTTGATGTAAATGGGGGCTGATTCAGAGTTGCACTTCCACCTTTTTTTAGGTGTAAGTGTAGACCTGAGCAATACCATGTTGAATTGCAAGGGGAGGCAGCTTAAAATTGTAAAATCAGAAATAAAATTAGGAGGTGAAGTTTTTTAGTTCAACTCTCTTTTATAGAATAAACATAAAACTATGCAGTATTTTAGTTCTATGTGTAAAAGTAATGTATTTTCCCTGCATGCAAAATTTTTTAAATTAATTTACACCTCTTACTTTGAAAAATGGTTTAGCTGAGCTGTACACTTCCACCTAAAAAAAAGGTGTAAGTGCATCTCTGAATTAGCCCCATCATGTCTCTGGTAATTACATATTTTGGACTCCAGTATTTCTCACAATCCTTTCTGTCCATTACTGTAATATTGACTTTCAAAAGTACATCTGAAAGTCTTCCTTTCTCAGTCAGCCCTCATCCTGCTGCTTCACAAACCGTGTTTCTTTTAACATATTGAAATGTTTTTGGCAGTGGTAGAACTTTCACAGCTTTATTAAGATCTGCTTTCCGAAACAGCTAAAATATTACAAAAATAATGCATAGCAATTAAGACAAATACATGTTGGATATAATATTATGGGTGCATCAAACGCAGAACAAATTACAGAATAAATATTTCTATTTTATTGGTGTACGAATGTCAGTTGCCCCAATCCATACATGATGGCATCAGACAAATAATATACTAAAATGTTTATTTGATACAAGCAGCTTTTATATATAAAACCTTAATTTGTTGTAACAAAAGTACCATTACACAACAATGTAATACAGATACAAAGAATAAACCATTTTAAACAGCAGACTGATTTGCATGTGGGATAAGGCTTGACTGCTATAACCATATCCCTATCATTGAGGATTTGCATGGAGAGAGTGTACGGAAAGCAGGCTTTGGATTGAAATGGTGAAATATTGGCCCAGTAAGAAGATGTGAAGTCAGGACAACCATCTAAAGAGGCACAATGCTTACTCCTAACAAACTCTAAAACACAAGGAATACGTGACTTTGAACTAATACAGATACTATAGATTGTTCCTTGATAAGTCATTCTGAAAATAATGGATTCCCCCACTCAGATATCTCAATGTCTGAAAAGACATTTCAGGAGGAAACTACATGTGAACTATTCTGCTTTCTGTTACATGCAACTTTATGCTTTCCATTTATATCACGATTCCTTCAATATATTGTACTAAATCATCTGTTAGCGATTTATAAAGAAAATTAAAATGTTACCTTGAGAAGCTGAATATCATGAAGATTGGTTTCAGGGTCATATGTCTTGTAAGGAAAGGCTCCTATAACCTTGATCTTCTGTTGTTCAGGTTCTTTTGCTGTCATTGAATGAGCGCCAAGAATGACTGTTGTTCCATTTATTTCCCTAAGCAAAAATAAATATTTTTAAGGTTTGCAATCTTATTAAAGTGAAATATTACATTTTATATTTTTGACCATTTAATTGTTTGATGACTAGAAAATTGAAGAATTAAGTGGTCTACTTTGTGTATGAGTCAGTGTTGTTTGCTGTGTATTTGCCCTTGTTAGTCTTGTCTGTTATTGTTTGCTGGTGGTTCCCCACCACCACCTGTTGCATGGACTAACACTATAGCACAAATATAAGTAGCTCAAAAAATATACCACTGCAGGATAAGCTGTGTCAGTCTTAGAAATCCATATATAGACCGCAACACAAATCTTTTTAAATTCAGAAGTTAAAGATTAAAATGTAACTTTTATTAAATATCTAATTGGCATAAAAATAATCAATGTGATAATATATACAAAATTAAAAGTTTAAAGACCACTGTATATTCAAATACAAATGAGAATATATACAAGTAATATATCACACCAGGGTCAGGTTAGGCATAGAGTTACATGTAGAGAATCCTCCCTATAATAATGTAAATATGCAAATGCTCACCCTATAAACAGTGCCTAACCGCCTCACGGCGGGTCTTCTCCCCTAAAAGGGATATTCAAAGCCCTTTGCTACTCTGAAGTGTCCATAACACAACTCAACTCTCTCCTTTACCCATAAAGATTAAGATCAGAGAAAACGAAAACCTAGAGAATTGTTTGCACATTATTAAAACCAATAGCATGCAAATATTTCCAGGGATCAATATTCTAAACATCTGACTTTTCTCTAACACTCCTAAAAGAACCGATATAATATAGACACCCAACGTTAATGCGTCATTCGGCGGACACGTTACAATAATGAAATTGTATTTGGCTATTTAGATGGAAAATATGCAATTATGAATTATACTTATCTGTGCTTTCTAACTTATTTAGGACACAACATCTTTGGGTAATGCTTATGGCATTTATTAGACACAACGAGAAGCTCTTATATTATATTTTCACAATTCTAGTTGCCCTAATTTTAATGTAGTACATAAATATATACAAAATGTAAAAATATAACAATCATATTGTAAATTCTATACTACATATTTTACATTATGGTGCCTAGAATTTTGTGTTAATTAATAAAAAAAAGTTGTACTGAAACAGTCATCACATATTCAGGCACTGGATTCTAAAAGATTCTTATACAATGAATAAACTTACGCTGCACAGTGAGCTGCAGTCAACACCCTGTTGGGTCTTATTAAAGTTCCTGCACATGTTTCAATATAATTGTCATGCTTTGTTCTCATTAGGGCCATGTAGGGTCTAGAATGAGGAGTTACTTCTTCCCCAGGGATGATGTTCACATGTGCACCTGTTTACAAAAAACATTAAAGGTTAAGTCCTCACCAACTCAATACATCAATTAAAGATCAAACTCCAAACAGAGAGGTGCCAAAAACAGTACAATAAGTAACAGTAACCACACATCGCCATGGTCAAAAAGGAAAACTATTTAAAGGTGCACTCATCTTCATAACAATAACAACAAAATTCATCAATTCCCAAAACACAAACAATAAACTGTCAAAAGAAGACATTTAATTTCATATTTAAAATTACAGACAAGGGCAAAATATCAAACATTAATAACAATGCTCCATTGACCAAATTGAAATGTCATATAATAATAGAAGAAAATATATTTAATGATAGACTTCAAATACACTGTAACAAGTGACCCCATTATCTAATAATAACAAACTATCCCTGGTACCCCCATTAGCAGTCTCACAGTCAGCGCTTCACCTATTCCAGGCAGTACAATGTCCTTCCCTGGTCTTCGGGAATCCTGTCACATGGAAGCAGTTTAAAACGTTCATAAGGAGAAAGCTGCCTCTGGTGCACACGAAGGAAGTGGGAGTTCCGACACACATTTCGTATGAGCTTTTGGTAGGAGCTGTTGCCAGGTGAGTCAAAGGTTGAAATTTTATGCTGAACATAGCTAATCATGAAGCCAGACACTTAGGGCCTGATCCAGACCTACGCCGATGCGCTGTGCTTCCTAAAGCACAGCGTATCGGCGTTCACTTTCCCCAACACTCCCCCTGTGAGGGCGTATGGCCCCTTCCTTACACCGGCTGAAATCTACCCTAACTTCAGCCGACGTAAGGAAGGGGCCATACGCTCGCACAGGAGCGTTTGGCCGCCTAGCCCGCCCTCCTACCCTCATTAAACTAGCTCCCCCCGCCCACCTACACTAACCTGAACATAGGGACGCTGGGGGACGTCCCCTCCAGCGTCCCAACGGTGCTGCTACGGATGCCAGATCCACAATCGGGCATTGCCGTAGCGACGCCAGGCAACATCTGCCCGGCGCATGTGCAGATCGGCTTTTCAGCCGATCTGATGCTTATGCCCGCCGTCCTAGCATACATACATACATACATACATACACACATTTTTATATATATAGATTAATGATAGTAAGAATGAACATAGAATATCTTGAAAATCTCACTTTAAAGTAACTTGTGGATGTCAGAAGAGATTATTCATTACAGGCTTACTGGGTCTTAAAGAGCCTTATATTGGGCCATATCCAGACCTAAGTGCAGTGTAAGAACGATATTGTGGCGTATTTATGCGATCGTAAGTACTATGCACTCCCCTGGGCACTCCCCTCGGTCGCACGACAATTACTGTACCAAACACTACCTCAACTTTTCCAAGCGTATGTACGCTCGTTGGTGGCAAGGCTTTTGCACGCTATCCCGGGACTTCAACATCAGCAGTGTCTTGCTCCACATCTAACAGTACACCTGGATCCTGGTACATATGCTGTTTTATGGGTGTGGTACCGCGCATAGAAAATCCGAATTTCGAAAATTCGAACCATTCTAATTCGAAAGTCTGTATTTCGAATACAACTTTATTTAGAATAGTGTACATTTCGATACAGAGCAAACTAGAATAAGCTTTAATTTCGAAAATCTGATTTTCTAATTTTCTAGTAGAATGCTTTATTTTGCAAAAAATCTGTTTGCGAAACGTTCGCATAACGAAGCAGCCGCAATGCGATTTTCTGCTAAATTTTCGCAAACGGCAGACGCAATGCGTTAACTTTTGATTGTTGACAGGGATTGACTATACTTCCATATGAAGGGAGGGAGTGAGTGCTTTCAGCTTTAATTAGAGCTTTTTGCTTTCAGCTTTAATTTCATTTTATTTTATTTCAATTAATTTAATTTAATTTTCTTTAATGTACTTTCACCTTTAATTTGAGTGTATTTACTTCCAAATCAGGTGACCAGTGTAGTAATTATAATGATTTCTATATGTGCCTCCCACTTTTTAAGTGACCAATAGTAATGGTACAATTGACTCTAAAGCTATTTCATGGACATGTGTGGTCCATTCCCTTGTTATTTCATCATCTATTATTCAGGTAAAAGGTCTGGTCAATTAAGCAGGTAAAAGGTCTGGAGTTGATTCTACATTTGCATTTTGGAAACTAAAATTTAAACCCAAAACTTAGCACCTCATTAAGTTAAGCATGGTGGTGGTAGTGTCATGGCGTGGTCATGTATGGCTGGCAATGGAACTGGTTCCCTTCTATTTATTGATGATGTGATAGCAGCATGATGAATCCTGAAGTGTTTCGGTCAATATTATCTGTTTATTTTCAGTGAAATGCTTCTGAATTAATTGGACGGTGCTTCACAGTGCAGATGGACAATGACCCGAAGCATACTGCAAAAGCAACCAAAGATTTTTTTAAGGCTAAAAAGTGGCCAAGTAAATCACCTGCCCTGAATCCAATTGAGCGTGCATTTCACTTGATGAAGACAAAACTGAAGGGATAATGCCCCAAGAAGAACCATGAACTGAAGACATTTGCAGTTTATTTTACACTTTATTCATCAATTGTGTACATGTTTTAGGTAATATAGTACCTTTTAGAATCCAGGTAATTAAGCACATTTTATTTTGTGTAGCTCCCATTGGAGATCATTCGTTTATAATAATTATGTTTATCATTGAATTGATTTAACAAGTTTAGAGTTGCATTCATTTGATTACTGTGGTGTTAATCATAATCGCATCATTAATTTTAATATCCGACACGTATTTCTATATCTGCACTGTTTGCACTATTATGTATCACTTTGTTTAAAGGCTCAGACAGCTATATTTTGCACTTGCCATCAATCTTGCAAAGGCAATGGTATTCACATTTATTTATTTGTTTTTGATTTGTCATTTTATGCTGTACACGGTATGGTACATTTGCTAAGGCACACATATGTATCAGTACTCAATTAATATATCCAATTATATTTATTTTCATTTGTTGCACAATGGGAATGTCAGTAATGGTCTTAGAGGTTTTAGTCGCATCAATCAGTAAGCCTCAACCAATGAATACTGAGCAATGGACATTTAAAGAGGAGGAGTCCTGTATACCGGTCCAGGCTATTGAGAAAGGGCTGAGTGCAGCCCGAAACGCGTCTTGTCCGTGGACCGGCTTCAGAGAGTGACGTCATTTCCAGGACGCTTCGAGGAGAGACGCCGAACGCTGCAATTACCCGGGTAGCTACATCTCCAGCGGCGGTATC
>WWET01002239.1:58644-72388 GCA_011038615.1 Limnodynastes dumerilii
AGAGAGTTCAAACAGCTCATAACGTTGCGCATGTCAAGTAAGAGCCCTCTGCTGGGTGCACTGACACTGCCATCACATGAGAGGAGTAAGGTGGCCACTTCACTCGGATTTTCCTGGTGTGCTGGAGGAGAAATCAGCCATAATAACTCCTTTTGGTGGGCTGGGTGTGTTTTTAGCTTGAGGGGGACACACAGTGAAAACTTCAGCTTACAGTTTGCTGTAATAAAAGAGATAAAAGCTCCAAATTACTGTGTGCTGTGTGAAGCTCTTGTCTCCTAGCAATGTGATAATTTATTCAGTGTACTGGGGGTTGACCTAAGGGGAACTCTGACTCTGACATACAGCAGTTATGCACAGTCAATCTTTTAAGAAACAATGTATACTGTCACACTTATCAATATAGTTTTATCACTCCCATTCAGAGACCTCTCATCCAGTTTTTGTCACATCGCTACAATTTGCAACTTAGTATAACTACTGTTTCCTTTTTAACTAATGAACTTTGCCACAACTTCCGAATAATGTAGACACCAGAACCACTTCTAGAAATGTCTTCTATTCACTTTTGCTTTCTATTTAAACATTAGGTTACAAGACACTTCCGTTGTTGGCCCCACAGGGGGTCCCCCAGTTACCAATCAGCATCGCACTCTGGACATAGATAAAACCCTTCTTGGCGCCACATCTCCACTCTTTTGCACATCCCTGAGGAAGTCTGTGCGGGACCACTTGCTCCCGCTGACGAAACGCGTTGGTTGCCTTAGAACACCACTTCAGAGCCTCAATCTTCAGCCCTGCTCAGACTTCAAAGCGGCACAATCCATTACTAAGGAGCAGCATTGCCCGGAACATCAGCAGCGCTTCCTGCAGAGGACCGCATGTACTGAGACTGCTACTAAACGGCTGACACAGATAAGCCCTGTCTTTTTTTTATCCCCAATATGACTATTTGGATTTTTTACAAGATTTTTATAAGGACTTTTTGCTCCATTATTTATGCGATTAGTATGTTTTAAAATTCTATGAAGTAAAGCTTATTTTATTTATTTATATCAAAAAACGGACTGTGGCAAAGCAAGATCCCATTTTATCCTCATTCCAGTGCTTGCGAGGGGAGGCCATTCCCTTCACATGTACAAAGCTGCATTAGCAGGACCCTACTGTAAGATTTATGTGCCATTCCTAATTAAAATGGGAACAGTTTGTAAATATGGATTGCACGTAAGGGCTTAACCCAGTCCAGGCACAGATTGGCAATAGGTCTTACCGGGAAGTTTCCCGGTAGGCTGGTACGCTCATGAGGCCGCTTGGAGCCTGTCTCATAAGCATATGTAATTTTTTTATGACTGTAGTAGATCAGCAGCAACTGCTACGTCCCAATCATTGGCCCAGTGCAGATCTTGTACTATGGATGCCTCTCAGAATACCTACTTCACCTGAGAGGCATCCGCAGTACAGAATCAGAATTTGGCCAATGAGTGAGACACAGCAGCTGCTGAATGATCGGCACCTGCAGCCAGGAGACAGGAAAGGACGGATCGCAAGGCTGCCTGTTGCTGAGTGGGGTGGAGACAGCCTCCTGGTAACTGATCCCTCCATTCCTGTCTCTGCAGGGCTGCTGTCTGCAGGCTCTGTGAACAGGTACAAGTGTGTACACTCTGTGTTGTTATCTGGAGTACAGTGTTTGTTTGCATGTGTATATCTATCTGGAGTGCACTGTGTGCATGTATGTATCTGGGATGCAGTATGTGTATGTATCTGGGTTGCAGGGTGATTGGAGTGCACTGTGTGTGTATAGAGAGTACTGTACATGTGAGTGTATGTGTGTCTATGGAGTGCACTCTGCGTGTGTGTGTGTGTTGCACTATGTGTATGTATCTGGAGTGCAGTGTGTGTGTATATGCAGAGCTGGGGAGGGGGAATGCCTGCACTGTTGCTGATTTAAAAAAAAAATTCTATTTATTTTACACTTTTTTTTTATTGGTTTGGAAACACTGGCTGCCTTTATGGAAGTAGTAGCGGCAGCCGGCTCTATACTGCAGGGGTTGTGACGTGCAATAGCAGGATTGTCACTGATTGTCACTGACTAACGTCTATGATCCACCTATAAGCAGCGATACTCCTGGACAGCAGCTGTAAACTAGAGATCTCCTTCTATATGCAAAGCTATTTAATAGCATAACACATAGGAAGAGATATCTGATTTACTGCTGCTATCCAGGAGCTGCAGCATCTGCAGATCAGGGATCTCTAGGAGCCATCCCTGCACCATCTGGGCTGTCATTCAGCTCGTGGAAAAAAAAGGAAAAAAGAACAGGCAGCACATGGGCACAGAAGGCACAGAAAAGTACCCACATTCTTTTACTGCTTGCCCTATTAGAGGCATATTACATTTCTACTTACACAGTGGTTTTATTTCTCTGTATCATGGATTATCTGTGGTATAATTAATGCTAAACATGATACACATCTCTTACCTTGCAGGTGTCCTCTCCATTGGGCCCCACATTGGCGCACATCATATCTTTGGTAATTACATATTTGTGACTCCAGTATTTCACACAAAGCCTCCTGTCCATTACTGTAATATTCACTTTCAAAAGCACATCTGAAGGCTTTTCTTCTTCAGTGCACCCCCATCCTGCTGCTTCACAAACCGTGTCTCTTTTAACATCGTCAAATGTATTTGGTAGTGGTAGAACTTTCACAGCTTTATTAAGTTTTGCTTTCCGAAACAACTAACACATTATAAAAAATAAAATATAGCAATTAAGGAAAATACATGTTGTATATATCATTATGGATATAGTAAAAACAGAAGAAAATACGGAATAGATTTTTCTATTTAATTGGTGTACAAACGTCAGTTGCCCTCAACCCAAAAGACATATATTATAATTCAGCATTTATTTGACAAATGAGATACATAAAAAGGAGGTTTAGTTCACAATATAGCTATTTTGGGTTAAGCTCACCTGCCCAGCATCAAGGCACCTCCTGTAAGTGAGTCCCTATCCTTTTGCTATATGTGTACTCAGGAGGTCTGTATTAAGACACCCCTGCCATTTGAACAGTGTGCAACAGCCATATTAGGGAGGGTTAGGCTCCCAAAGTAAGCTAACAGTAACATAAAAACACAAGGTCGCGCTTCAATATACGAAATGTGTGCAGGTGTAAATGGAGAGGTGCAGCCAAGTACCAAAATGACCACTGTGTAACTACAAGGAACAAAAGAGTGGTCCGGCGCTCCAAACAAACATTAAGTGTCAGCACATACATGAAAGGAGGTTTAGTTCACAATATATAGCTATATTGGGTTAAGCTCACCTGACCCCACCCCAATATGGCCGCTGCACGCTTTTCAGATGGCAGGAGTGACTTAATACAATAGCTACATTCATCCAACTACATGTGTCATTTGTAAGGCAATTCTGCTTTCTGTTACATGAAACTCTATGCCGTCCATTTGTATAATGATCCTCTCAATATAAAGTACTACTTAATATGTTAGTGATTTATAAGTAAAAATATTAAAGAGCAAATTTGATCCATTCTACCTTTATCATCAGTAAGATTAAAATGCTACCTTGAGAAGCTGAATGTCGTCGTATTTGGTTTTAGTGTTATATTTCCTGTACGGGAAGGCTCCTATAACCTTGATCTCCTGTTTTTCTGGTTCTTTTTTTGTCTTTGAATGAGCGCCAAGAATGACTGTTGTTCTATTTATTTCCCTAAGCAAAAATAAATATTATACAATAATATTTAAAGTTCCAAGTGAAATTATTCATCAAATGTTATATATTTTTGAACATTTTATTGTTTGATGTCTGAAATACTGAAAATGGGGTCTGCTAAAGGGTGAAAAGTTGTAGGCAGCAGTGAGTTGGCTTGTATATAAACATAGAAGAGACATAGCAATCGATCCCCGGAGCACCGAACATGGTGCTCCTAAAGGTGAGTGGCTAAACTAATACTACAATTTCTAAATTAAAGTAATTGTTTCATTATTA
This sequence comes from Limnodynastes dumerilii, assembly GCA_011038615.1. Lineage (NCBI taxonomy): Eukaryota > Metazoa > Chordata > Amphibia > Anura > Limnodynastidae > Limnodynastes > Limnodynastes dumerilii. The sequence goes on from WWET01002239.1 coordinate 62,655, forward strand.
CCAAAATACTGAACCCCCCCAAAAAAATGTCACATTACCAGTTGCTATTTAAGGCAATTTATATGAACTGTATTGTTGGGGATATCTAGAAATAAACACACAAAATTTGCGTACTGCATAATGCTAGCACAGGACGAATCTCGGGCCATATTCAGAGATCCATTTTTTAAAAGTATGCAATTATACGCACGCACGTAGCAAGGCCACACCTCTGACACGCCCCTCACACTGACGGGTTGTCATTGACTTAGGGCCATAGGGCACCTTTATGTCTACATGTGTAGTTACAGGCGTACGTCAAGGTACGAACGTGCGTATCTATCTAACCGCGCCCTCAAATGCCCATTTAAATGCTTTGCCCTGTTTTACGTAACTTTGAATGTACAGATTTCAACCACGCCCCTCAGCACGTATGTCACCAAGTGCAATTCCCAAATACGTGCCTAATGGACGTCCGTGCGTAAATTCAACCTAAACAGCGTAAATAAAGTTACTACGCATGTGCAGTTCATCCGATCCTAAAAATAAGCACACAACTCCGCGTGAAACTGATCTGTGAATGCGGCCCCTCATCCCTTACAACTTGGTCATCTTGGGGCTGATTCAGAGATGCGATTGCGAAAAGATCGCAAATATACGCACCTTAGGTAAGATCTTACCCTGTTCCAGCCCACTGCATAAACAGTCACTCCCCTTGCAAACAGCGGTGGATCTTAAACTTAGACCACCATTGACTTGCCCTAACTCTACGCTGTCATTTGGGATCTTAAGTGACGTGGTAGCGTTCATTTAAGATCCTAAGTGTCAGCCCGCGCCCACTTTCCCTCATTTCCCTGCCTCCCCCCGCCCATTTCCATGCAAATCCTTAAGATCTTAAAGATTCGCAGCACTTAAGATCTTAAGTGCTTGCGTGCGATTCAAACTTACGCTCTTAGCGAATTTAAGCTCCTAACCGCTACGCAGACGGCGTTGCACTATTACTACGCATGCGCAGTTTTGCGAATTTTCTAGGATCTTAAATATACGCACCTAAGTGCCGTGAAAATCGTATCTCTGAATCAGGCCCCTTGACTTAAATGTTTCACTGTTTAAAGTCCGATAGCCACTAAGAATATTGACCTTTTATATATTGCTGCTAAAACTTAATATTAATGCATAGTTTGTTGGGCACAACGTTACAATAATGATACTGGATTTGGCTTCTATACATAGAATAAACAATTATGAATTCTACTTATCTTAGATTTCTAAGTTATTTAGGACACAAAATACAATATTTGGATAAGGCTTATGACACTTATTAGCAATAACTAGGGACCAGATTCACAGATCCGTATTTACTATGTGCACGTTTTTACACACGTACGTAGCAAGGCCACACCCATGACACCCCCCTCGGCCGGACGAGTTTACTGTGACTTCCGCCTCCATAGGGCACCCTTAAGTCTATGTGTGTACTTACGGGTATATGTTACTTACGATTATGCGTGTTTATCTAACCGCGCCCTCAAATGGCCATTTAAATGCTTTCCCCGCCCACTTTTACGGAACTTTCACCATACCACGCCCCTCCGTACGTATGACTAAGTCCGTGCCTAAAGTACTTACGTGCATAAATACTATGTAATTTGCGTGGAAAAGTTACTACGCATGCACAGTTAATCCACTCCTAAAAATCTGCATGCAATCCGCCGTAAAAACGTGTGTGTGAACACGGTCCTAGATGCTTTTATATTATTTTCTCACAATTCTAGTTACCATAATTTTAATGTTGTGCAGAACTATGTAACAATCTTTTTGACAATTCTAAACTTCATATTTTACATTACAGATTGATTTTTTGTTACTTAATAAGAATAATTTCATCACATATTCAGAAATTGGATTATAGAGGATTCATATACAATTAATGAACTTACGCTGAACAGTGAGCTGCAGTCAACACCCAATTGGGTCTTATTAAAGTTCCTACACATGTTTTGGTAATATTGTCTTTCTTTGTCCTTAATAAGACCATGTAAGGTCTGGAATGAGGTTTTACTTCTTCCCCATGAATGATGTCCATATGTGCACCTGTATAAAAGGAAGGGATTTAAATATTGTAATTTACGTCATCAAACACTACCTTTTACCATCTCTCAGTTCTATACTTTTATGCTAATGTTTAATTATAGTTATGGCCTCTAATAACTTCTTAAAAATGTTAATTGTAACTTAAATGATACTAAATACCAAATTTATTAGCTTTTCAATGTTTTTTTTTCCTACTACACAGCTTTTTCTATTTGGTAAGCTACTAGGAAACTAGCTATAGAGTTATATTATAAAATAGTTGAAAGAAAGGACAGCTAAGTGGTTAGCAGCCTGGATTTAATCAATTTGGAGTTCTGTGGAGCCTACATACATTCAGAAATTTCATCATTGACCATGCATTCTACTCTCTGGAGTCATATTATTATATTATACAGATTATTATGGTGAGGAGACACCCATAGGATGCCTACAACCTACCAAGTTGAGAACATAAGTTGGTGCTAAATATGGGTGTAGTAGATCTACTTGAATATATATGAAAGAGAATAAACACCATTGAATATCATATAACCCAATATACCCTACCTGTGCACTTACCATCACAAACCATCAAGATAGCTGTAGAGAGGAGCAGGTGATAAAACAGAGCCATGACTGATAAAGTTGCTTTTATCTTGGTCTTTAAGCTACTGTACTTTGATATGGTCAGTGAGGAGCTTTTATATGGAACATATAATAACCACAGACTGGGGTTTCCTGAGAAACTTTCTACTTCCGTTAATAGATATATTCCTCGGCTTGTTGGTTCAATATTATGACACCCATAACATAACATAAAATACAATTTCATTGTAATGGTTCAGCTCTAAAACTCTTGTGAAGGTTTTCAACTGAATTGCAAAATTGAGACAATCAGCTTCCTCATCCTGGTGATAAAATTAAATGGCTTATCAGTGCATGTCAGAAAAGCATAGAGACTCCTGCTCCAGTGCTGGTCACAGACTCAGACATTGGGGTCTATTTACTTACCTTTATGAATGAAGCTGTTCCAGACTCGCTTCGACTCTCTTTTATGTTCCAGGATTAGCTCAAAGAGTGACCTTAGAAAAGATAGTTGATGGGTATTAGGGGCATACAAGGAAACCAACGTGAACCAATGACCCTCCAAATTTCCCACCAGTATTAAATATCTACCATTTTTATCTTTAACTTGTGAGGAAAGTTCAAATTGGAGGGATGCTTTAAAAAGAATGGCTACTCCGTTCCTTTTAAAAGGACCATTGGCCATGTAACTGCTAGGGTATTTATTGTTTCTAAAAGTAGGCGTGAGACGAGAAGAAAAGTGGGTTTCCTGGAGCGCCACCACATCCGCCCTATATGAATGGAAGGAGCTTAAGGCCATACGCCTCTTCACAGGAGAATTTAAGCCTTTAACATTTAGTGACATAAAGTTAACCATTGGGGAGTAAAAACAGGAAGGCGTTAGGGGGGCGGTATACCTCCGGCAATAAGTTTAGAAAATGAGTGCATTTAGCATACTCCATGTTCACAGTAGCGAATTTCACAAAGAAACATGGTGGGGAAAAGGTAAGGGTAGGAAAACAAAAAAAGTCCAGTATATCGGACTTGAGTTGTTGTCGCATGGGACTGTGCGGCAACCCAGGAAGGTGGGGGCGGCCAAAACGACCTATCCCCAGGATTACATTACGTCACATATTAACCTTATAAAGATGTAATAGCATAGCAGACTAAAGAAGAAAAAGATAAAAACTATAACAAGTCTATCTTAATAAGTATTACAAACTATCAAACCACAAAAGTAGCAATAAATCTGTTGCAGCAGACATAAAGCAGTAACATACTCACAACCATCAACGCACATATGGAAAAAGAAAAACAAAAAATATTTTGCATAGGATGACCGTATGGCAGTCCATAATCATGTAGGCACATGAACATCTAGTGGAATAACAGCAACAACGAGGCCGGAGTGCCTGTAGAGGGAAGGGGTCCAAACATCGGCCGGTCATCATTTAAGTGCGAGAGGCTCCAGCTCGGGACCACTCCGCTGGAATTGGAGAGGGTTTCCGTGGCGCAGACGGTTGTATCGGGATATTCCAGGAAGACAACAAGGCGATGCCAGATTCCACCGTCGAGACGGAGTGAGTCTCTCCAGAGCGCCGAATTAGTAGCTTGGTCGGGAAGCCCCAGCGGTAGAGGATGCCTTGGGAACGAAGCGCAAGGGTGATTTGGCGAAGATCTCTACGTTTTGCTAAGGTCGCTGCTGATAGATCAGGGAAGATCTGGAGATCACCCAGAATGTCAGAATCCTCCAAATTCCTCGCTGCCCTTAGGATATTCTCTTTAACATGAAAAAAGTGTATCCGCATAAGGGTGTCTTTGGGTTGAGACGGAGGGGCTAGGTTAGATTTGGGGAGCCAGTGGATTCTATCCATCAGGAAATCAGTAGCAGGGACTGCAGGTAGAAGTTTCTGAAAAAGAGCTGTAACAAAGGCAGAGAGTTCGTTGTGCGGGACAGAGTCCGGAATACCCCGTATTTTAAGGTTGTTCCGTCGCGCTCTATCTTCAAGGTCGATGATTTTGTCCTTGAGAGTATCAACCTCCTTCTGCAAGGCATCATGGTTATCTATCAGACCGTTATGTGATTGGACCAGTTCACTCATCTTATTTTCCAAGTGGTCAGTCCGGTCACCAATTTCTATGATACTGGAACGCATTTCTTGTACTGTGGCCTTGAGATCAGCGGTGATATCAGCACGAAGTGCAGACAGCATCTGGTACATTGACTTCACAGTCAGAGGGGCCTCAGATTCTGGGTTGATGCCTGGGTCCGAGACAGGCGGTGGTTGAGAAAGAGGCGGCTCCGGCTGCGACATCGCTGGAGAGGTAAGTATTGTTTCTTTAGGCTTAGGTTGCGCTGTAGGAGAGCGTACCGGAAATTTCACTGGAGGCTGTAAGGAACTAGGTTTGACTTTCTTCGGAGGCATGGGATCGCGATTAATGATAACCGGTCAAGATAGGGAGCAGGAGTAACACACACGGAAACCCAGGCAGGGAAGTGAGCGTCAGTCGTAGCAAGTGCAACAGAGAAGATGTAGCCAGCTATGCTAGGAGCTATGCATCCTGGGGGAGGTGCCGAAGCTTCACATACTGAGTATAGCAAAAATTACAAAACAGAAGGGAGAGCCTAGGATAAGAGAGGCGGGGGTTGGTAGCAGCCCGTTAGTTCAGAACAGATGTAAGATGGAATCCGCTATGTCTGTGGTAACTGAGAAATGGCAGGTAGGTTGCAGTATGGGAAGACTGGCAGACCAGCCTCAAAACTTAGGGGCCCAGCTTGAGTAGGGGGTGCTTGGAGTAAACCGAGTCCTGTGGGCAGAGAGGTTGCTAGGGGTGAACACAGACTCACCACACCTGCGGCTGGGGGACAAAGTCAGGGGTCCTGCAAGCTAATCACTTCCTCCAGGATCAGAAGTTGTCATGCAGAAAGCAGTCCCTGTGATGGCAGAAAAGGACCCGTTCAGGCTGCAGGTACCGTTGCAGGGCTGAACAATCCAAAATGGCGCCGCTCGCCCAGGACAGCGGGCCTCCCGGAGACCCCACCGCAGGACCACAGGATGACCAGCCCCGCTGCCAAAAGGAGGAGAGTGTCGGGTGGCTCTGCCCGAAGTCGCTCTCCAGAATCTCCCCTGAGGCCACGGCAGGTCCCTCCGGTCCGCAGCGTCCAAGGACCGGCTGGGCGATGGGAGAGTAGGCAGGTGAGGGCTGCGCGGCACTTGGCGGCTGCCACGGGCAGGGTTACACCTCCGACTCGACCGCCGGGGGTCCGTAGAGGCGCTGACGGCGTCCGGAACCCCCACCAGGAACCGTAAGGAGCAGGCCGGAAGTCGCGAGGGTCCGACGCGCGGCTAGGCCGCAGGACTGAGGGACGGCTGGCAGAGTCCCCCCAGAAGCTTCAAGCAGGAAGACCAGTGGCAGGGTCGGGCCGGACTAACCACAGGTCCCCAGGGAGTGTGAAGAACGGGGCTGCAGGTCAGAAGGCAGCTTTCACTCCTCTTGGGCCCACGGAGCTCAGGCAGACACGTCTGAGCAGCTCAGCTAGCAGGACACGCCCCCTCGCTTCGACTCTCAGTGAGCCTGGCAGCTTCATTTATTAAATTTACTAATACTCACCTCTCTGGCGAGGTCCTGCGATAATCTCTGGGCTCATCGCAGGAGACTTCATACTTCATACTTGGTATAAATGAAATCCTGCGCATGCGCAGACACTCCCATGCGGGACTTTGAAAATATCAAGTCCCGGCATGAAAAACACTGCGCACTCTAAAATCTTTAGAGTCAGACGTGTCTCCCGGACAGGTAAGATTTGCTTTTTCTGAATTTTTTTTTTTTTGTAATTAATATTTTAAATGTATTTATTTATTTATTTAAAAAAAACCACAAAACATTTATTTATTTATTTTTTCTTAAATTTCCACACTTAGGTTTATTCCAGCAGTCTCCCCATACATGCCCCCCCTTTCCTCCCCCTAATAACAGCTATTAGGGAGGAAAAGGGGGTAATATGGGGAGATCACTGGGAAAACTGCACTAATGCCAGCCTGAGCTGGTGTTAGTGGTCAGCCGGGAGTGGAGTGTAAAACTTCGCTCCAACAGTTCATAAATACTACGAACCACCGGCCCGCTCTGAAAAGCCTTGATGTTTACATGGATCGTCATGGAAACTTCTATGTTCCATAGCGATTTATGGAGCCTGATCCAGACCTACGCTCGTAAGCATAAAAACGGCGTAAAAACGCACTGCGCATGCGCATAGTGACAACCTTTTCGTCCGTATTGTTTGCGTTTTTTCCAACGACGGGGCATGTTTATAGTACGAAGTTAGTACGAATGCTGGAGTTAAGGAATGTAGACGGGGAGCCATTTAAATTGTACAGTATGGGCGTGCTTAGCCCGCTATGAACAGCGCGTCACTACGAAAATACGTACAAATACAGGGAAAAGTTAGGGCAGGATTCAGCGGGCGTAATGAAAAGAAGGTAAGGGGAGTGTCGTGGGAGTGAAAGTTTTTACACTGCAGCGGTAATACGCTCCGCTCTCATTCGTAGGTCTGGATCAGGCCCATGGTTAGTAAATATTAAAACCTTCAATTTCATGTGATAATGCTAATTATCATATGAAAATGAAGATTGAAAATAGAACCCATTGTCTGACCAGTCGTCACTGTTAATAACACTGCAGTGGGGGGGCCAAGCAATCTCTGTGTCCAGAAGCTTTATGGACTTTTGCTGGGAAATAGGCTCTTAGGGCCTCATTTACAAAAATGATTTGAGGCAAATCGCCACAAATCGCGTGATTTGAGCCTCTGAAGTCACATCGCGGTATTCAGAAAGGCTTAAATCGCATGATTTAAGTGTGTAAAAAAATCGCAATGGAAAACATCGCTGGACATCACGATTCAGAAATCGTCCAGATGTTTGCCATTGAAAAAATAGGAAAAAAAAAATCGTGGTATTCACTAAAGAAGATTTGAAGAAATCGCCTTGAGTGTGATTTAAAATCACAAAAAAAAAAATTGCAGCCAGAGAGGTGCGATTTGCGGCTGATGGGGCCGTCCCTGACAAACAAAAACACATGTCAATAGACTTGTCGTGTTTTTGTGTGTGTAAAAATAAAAAAAAAATGTGCTGCATGGCTGAAAGCCTTAGCCATGCTGTGCTGATAGAAGTACAGGGCTCAGCATTGCTTAGCCTTGTAGTTCTAACTTCTAACCACGTGGCGCTGCGTGTGCTGTGTAGAAAAAAAATACAGTGTTCAATAAACATATGCATATATATAACAATGTGTCCGTGTGAAAAAAACACATATTCCCTGACTAATATTAACCCCTAATGTGTTAACTTACCTCCGTTGGTCCATATCCTATACTAAGTGTACTGTGATGTAGTGTTTGTTGTAAAAAGAAAAATAAAAGATTTTATCACTCACCGTTTGTCGTCCTCTGTCTTGGGAAGCATTGCTAGATGAGAAGAATCTTCTATTGATTGAAGAGGACTCCCCGGTCTTCTGCTCCAGCTCTTCTGCACGGCGCTGACAGTCTCCTTCTCCTCTGCTTCATTGCTGCTCCTAACGACCATTTGGTCACTAGGGGGCAGCCTTTTATTTAAATGATGATGTCAGGTACACACTGGCCTCTGACATAATCATTTAAATAAAAGGAAATTCTGTGTAGTCTATTACCACCCTGGAGCGCAACGACAGGACTCTTACTATCTTGTATCAAAAGCCCAACTGACGTTGTTTATGCCTCCTGAAGTGTCTCTATCCAGTAGGACTCCTCCTCATATAAGGAAATAGAAAACGACAACCCCACATGTGCAGTATGTTTGGACATTATGATCCACACTTAGGGGCTGATCCAGCCCTACGCTGCCTGGCCTTAAGACGCCGGGCGTAAGCGTAAGATCGGCTTAAAAGCAGATCTGCACATGGCAATGCCCGATCGTGGATTGGGCGTCCGTATCAGCAGCGTAGTAACGCTGGAGGGGGCGTTACCCTCCGTGACTATGCTGCAGTTGGTGCAGATAGGCGGGGGGAGGGTAATGAGGCTGGGAGGGCGGCGTTAGCATAGCAACGCCGCCGTACCAGCGTATTAACACTAGCTTATGCTGGCTAAAGTTAGGGTAGCCTTCAGCCAGCATACGTGAGTGTTAATATGCTGGGGCAAGGGGGAGTGTCGGGGGAGTGCAGCGATGGTACGCTGAGCGTTAAACCGCTAAGTGTACCATCGTAGCTCTGGTTCAGGCCCTTAAAGATCAGAGTGGTCTATGGAGGCGTAAGTCTACGATTGCATGGCCATGAAAGCGGAGTGTCGTAGGTGTTGGTGGGTGTGGCCTTGCTACGTGCGTGCATATAATTGCATACTTTTAAAAAAGAGATCTCTAAATACGGCCTCATGTGTTGCACCAACCTTAGGTGTCTTGAAGACCAAAATTAGGAAACACTGTCCTATAACTAAGTTGTATTTAGAGGATGCTAAATGTGATATATTTATATTTAACATAAATAGGTCTTCATATTTTGTGAAAAATAAATTGACATCAGTTTTGGAAGTTGGAGACGGTTATTGTTTCTTCAGATACAGATCTTATCTCTCAGCTATTCCTCTGAAATCACAAATTACTTAAACTGCTGTACAAATGTGTAACAGATAAACAGACACACTTCTGGTTGATTGCCCAACCCTTATAGTAGCCAAATGTCTCATTTTATTCCTCCTTGTATTACAAACTATCCTTTAAAGTTCTGTATAAAAACCATTAATACCATTATGGTTTAAAAATAAATTATAATTATTTTTATTGTTTATATATAAGGCGCCACAAGGTGTCCGCAGCGCCGTACAAAATACAACAAAATACAACAAAATAAAGTACAGACATACAGGGTAGGGATGACAGCATAATATATATTAAATGCATTTCTCAGTAAGTACACATTATGAATGTATAATTGTGTACATTTTTTATATATTATGTATGTCATGTAATTGAAGATAAATAATTTAAACATGCAATGTTTTTTTTTTTTTTCTAAATAGATTCATAATATCCCATCATGTATTCGATTGGCCCTGTTGGTCATGTAAGTGAATGTTAAATGTTGCAATGTTCAGTTCA
>WWET01002239.1:78373-91709 GCA_011038615.1 Limnodynastes dumerilii
TTTTTTTTTTAGAAGTTTGACTGTCCGGAACATACAATGTGGATTTATCTTCCGGGAGTATGACACAAAGCGCTCATGTATTCCTTGCCATACATTAGCTCTTAGGTGAGCTGAAATCTCTCCATTTTCGGTGTACAAATTCTCCATAACTTCAGTGACTAAAAAAGTCACCTCTTGGGCAGTGAAGTTCGGGTTCCTTTTCTGTCCCTTTGGACCCATGATCAGAAACCTGTGTACTTACGCACGTGATCGTGGGTATTGTGCGCCTTTTTATATGCTGCATTTGCACTGTGATTGGCTACTGGCTTTGACTGTTTCAATTGGTTTTAGATCAAAGTATTTATTAACACAAAAAAATCGCATGGGCGTGCTTTCACTTATACGTATGACCGCATTATAAATGCACACATGAAAATATTAAACACTTGATTCTATGCATTTAGCATTGAACGTTATTGTGAATTGCTGGATGTGTGTGGGCCTGTCAACTTTATTCTTAGGTGATTGACAAGTCCATCTGCTTATGAGTGAAATTAATTTGAAATATATTGTAGTGGCAGAAGATTGGCTGCTCTTTGTGGGCGTTACAAGACACAACCAATGGCATAGTTAGATCTAAATCTGCGTAATGACGCGACGTCACGCAGCGTCACTTAGCGTTAGTTCATACTTTGCATTATAAAATGGCAGCTGCATGCACGGAGCCTTTCAGCCCTGCAGAGTTGCGGATCCTGGTCCGCATTATGGACCAGTTAGACCTCCGCCAGCCCCGCTGTAATGCTGCGGTAAGGGCTGCATACTACCGCATACAGTGGGAGATCAGATGCCGTCTTCGGGTCCACCGGCGTGTGGACCAACTTATGCGCCAGTGGTCAGATCTGAGGCGGCGCCAACCTGATCTGCTGGCGGAGGTCCGAATGTAGATCCAACGGCATGAGCGGAGTAAGTATTTATTTTCAGTCATTACTTTCAGGCATTAGTTTTTAATTATGTACTGCTGACTATGCAATGTATTTTTTTTGGTTGGTGAAAGCATGATTGTGTCCAACAATTTAATGTGTTATTACTATGATGTTGGCAAACTACAGTTGTTAAAGTGTAAAATTTGATATATAGGTATGTTTTTTTAATTTGGCTAAATTTTTTAACCTAGCAGTTGTAGTGATGGACATGCTGGGTGTGTCATACCTGTGGTCTTGATATGTATATCTCATTGATATTTTCATATTTTTGGGACATTCAAATTCAAATGACACATTTAATATTTGATGTTGTTTGAAGACACAAACAATTGCCTTTGACATGTTATTAGGTCAAGAGTAACTATGATCAAGCATGATTAAAAATATTTAGAAAGCATTTTAAAAAAAAAATGGTTTATTACATTTTATTTTCAACATTATTAAACTTAAGTGTCTTACTGTTAATTAACATGTGTATAATTTATTTATATCCATTAGAGCGGTACAGACACAGAATGGCCGAGTTTGCCCGCCGCCAGCTGCAGCGCCAGGAGGAGGAGGAGGAGCTGGTGGAGGAGGAGCCAGAAACTCTGGAAATTTTGGAGGCACCAACTGAATCTCAGGAGCAGCAGCTGGAGACACATGACGAGCCACAGCCCATCATGTGCAACCAGCACCTATTGAAGGGGTCATTGGTAAGTGTATTTTTTAAACAAAATTTAATGTTTTGACTTCATTCTCTGAAAAATGTTAATAATGTATAAAAAAAATAGATAACATCTGCATCCTTAAACATGTAAAACAAAATTGGGAAAAATTCCAAAAGAAATTGAGTACGTTATTTGTTTCAGAATGTCATTTATGTAATAATAATTAGGGACATACCAGGAATATGTATGACATTTCAAATGTCACAGTATTTTTTTATCATGGAGCATCTTGAATTGTGTATAGTTAGAATCTAAAAAATATATTAATTAGTATTGTTCAAAGGTTTTTTAGATTGTGCAATTAGAAAAATTAGGATGTTGAAGCAAGTAACATAAATATATATACATTTTCAAAACACATGCAATATGTGACGTGTGTTCAATGTTCATTTAATGTTCATTGAATGTTCATTGTATTGAATAGAAGTATGATTTTTGTAGAGTAATTGAAATGATGATGTATTTTTTCTTTTTTTTTTACAGATGGGCCAAACATGGACCCCTTTATTGAGGAAGTTTTAAATATGCTGCACATGATGGTGCAGATGGGACAGAAGGCCCAAATGTTAATACATTTATATAATGTTTTACATGAATAATTTTGTTTATTTTTGGTTTAATTTTACAATCATTTTATTATTTTATTGATTAAGATTTTATTTTTTAAATAAATTGTTTAAAAATTTGAAAAATTTCTTGTGTTTTGGATGCACCACATAAACATTTACATATACATACATTACATTACACTTACATTATATTAAACATATGATTAACTAGACATTTATTAATGATACATATTTTATTGTATTTATAAAAACTATACACCTGTACATAATGAAGTATTGTACACAGTAAATTTTATTAGTATAGATCCAAAAAAATATTATGAATATTAGTATTATTATTTTTATGATTGACAGGAGTAAAATATGGTTACAAATATGTTATACAACATGTTTTTTGATGGAATATTTATCTTATTTTGACCACATTGATAGATTAAAATATGTTTGTGTTACAAATTACACATACAAAATATCTTTAAGAACATCTATATTGAAATATATATTTTTACATGAAAGATATATTTATACAAAAAGTACTAATGTAAAAATAACACACAAATACAAATACACATATACTAATATTTATTTCTAAGCTTACAACACTAGGTGACACTTGCATACTATGTTAAAAACGTACTTGTGAATCAAACGTACGTATTCACCAAATGTCCGCATGATCCTCAACTACTAACGTATTGCGTGATGCGTATATTCAGCAATATGCACGTGTGCGGGCGTATTTTATATTATGTCCGCACTTGTGCGGACGTAATATAAAATGCGTGTTGTGGGTGTGTCAACGTAATATACGTTCATGAAACAATGCATAATTATAATGCTTACGTTTATGCGTATTTACATACGTTAACGTACATAAGTACATACGCACACGTAGTTCTGGATCTACCCCAATATGACTTTGAAAATATCACAAAAATACAATAAAGTGAAGCAAGCACAGAACGCAAGGCAAAATGCAAGAGAGCAAGAGCGGAGAGTTTGAAGCAGAAGAGGATGGTCAACGGTGTCAAAAGCAGCTGACAGATCAAGAAGGATGAGGATGGAGTAGTGGCTCTTGGATTTGGCAGATAACATATCATTGGTCACTTTGGTAAGGGCAGTCTCAGTGGAATGAAGCGGCCAGAAACCAGATTGGAGGGGGTCCAGGAGAGAGTTGTCAGTAAGGAGTTTGAAGGCGAAGGGGAGAAGGGATATAGGTTGGTAGCTGGAGAGTGATGTAGTGTCCAAATTAGGTTTTTTGAGAATGGGGCATGCTTATAAGAGGCAGGAAATATACCAGATGATAGGGAAAGGTTGAAAAGGTGGGCTAGATGGGAGCAGGCAGTGGGAGAGATGTGTTTGAGAATGTGTGAGGAAATAGGGTCCACCTGCCAGGTTGAGGGTGGTGAGGATATTAATAGGGAGGGAATTAAATCACTTGTCGTAGGATGGAAAGAAGAAAGCTTATGATGATTGCATAGAAGGGGGAGTGGAGAGTTGGGGAGAGATGGGGAAGCAGGGTGGAGGAGATGTCATTACTAATAGAAAGAATTTTGGATGTTAAGTAGGAGGCAATGTTGGAAGCAGCGATAGAGGGTGGGATGGAAGGTGTGGGCGGGGAGAGGAGAGTGTTAAAGATGTCAAAGAGGTGACAGAGGTTGAATGCTTGGGAGATGATGAGATATTTGAAGAAAATTAGCTTGGCTTGAACAAGGGCAGAGCAGTAAGAGGAAAGGATGAATTTAAAGTGGAGGAAGTCAGCTAGGGAGCGATATTTGCACCAGAGGCGCTCGGCGGTGGGGGAGCATTGTTTGAGGAAGCATGTGACCTGAGAGTGCCATGGCTGGGGGTAAGAGCGGCGAAGGGAGATGGAAGAAGGGGGACAGGCAGAGTCAAGGGCAGAGTAGAGTTAGGTATTGTAGAGGGAGGCGGCTTGGTTGGGGCAGGAAAGAGAGGTAATGGGTGAGAGGAGGTGGTCAAGGGAGGAGGAAAAGGCGGGGATCTCGAGGGTGCTGATGTTCTGTCTGGTGAGAACATGTTTGGGTTTGGGGGGAGAGGAGGCAGGAGAGGAGAGGGAGAAGGAGAGTAGGTGGTGGTCAGAGAGAGAAAAATGAGAGATGGAGAAGTCAGTCAGAGTGCAGCGGTGGGTGAAGACTAGGTCAAGGGAATAGCCCTATATGTGGGTAGGGGAGGTGGTCCATTGAGTCAGGCCAAAGGATGAGGAAATAGAGAGCAGTTTAGAGGTGCTGGAGTGGGAGGGGTCATCAACGGGATGTTGAAGTCTATATATATGGGTAGGGAAGGTGGTCTCTTGAGTAAGGCCAAAAGATGAGGAAATGAAGAGCAGTTTAGAGGTGCTGGAGTAGGAGGGGTTATCAATGGTTATATTGACATCACCCGATATATAAGAAGGGAGGTCAGAGGAGAGATGGTGGGTGATCCACTAATAATACATTAGTGCTGGCAAATTAACTACTGCAATATTGTGGTATAGTGAAAATGGAGGATCACTAAATTATTACACACAGGGATCGCAGTTTTGGCATCTGTGCAACACAGAAGCCACCACTCAGTTAATAACTTGAAGCAGAAGCCTGAAGCATTGCCCTAGGCTCACAGTGCCTCACTGTTCACACATGTTGTTGCTGCAGCTGAATGGATCCTCCGTGGTGGTGCTTACATGTACTACTTAGCCAATGAACTTTCATTGACATGACAGCTGAGCAGGTAAAAGTAAGAGCTGCTGCAGAGGATTATCTGAGCAGCAACTTGTGTGTTTTGCAGTAAGGCATAGGCTGTATAAATGGGTCAGGGGGCCCCACAGACTACACTGGGCCACACAAACAATGGCTGCCAAAGTCAGTCGTGGAACATCATATAAACAGGCTGTGCTGTGGCTGGATACTAAACTAAGCCTTTAAGATAAATCCAGTTACAGCACAGTCCACTCCTGTGGACTTAGCTGATGACATAAACAATCTCACATGGGAATGGGGATTGCAAGTGTTTTGCAAACTGTGGTTCGCAGTATTATGACTGTGTTTGGGTTGGGGAACTCTACTTACTGTGGACTAATGTATAACAGAAGGTGTTAAATTAATTGTGAACAGTGTGGTGGGATCCAGGCATAAATGACAATTCAATGTTACAATTATAAATTAACAAGTAAATCTAGTGCTGCCCACCTAAAATACTACCAATTCATAAAACAACGATAAAAACAAGAGCAAAAAAAAGTAAGGTTATTATTGATATTGCGGCTTTCATCTCTTCCATTGATCCCCTGCTTGCACTTATTTCCACCATGTCCTGCCCTAACCTAGCCATCTTTCTCTACAACAACACCCTTTTCTCTGCCCTTGATGTTGCCTGCCCTCCCTTCTCTGTCTCCCTTCACTGAACCAACCACCAACCCTGGGACTCCCCGCTCACTTGGTTCATTTCATCCTCTCCTCTTTTAGCTCCACTCTCGCCAAGCAATCCTTCTTCAAATCCCTCATCCTCTCCCAATGGTCTCATCACCACTGCCTCTTCGCCACTTTCAACTCTCTTCTCCCCCCCCCCCCTTCTCTTCCCCCCCCCCCCCCCCCCTTTTCCTCCCCTCCCTCTCTCAAATTCTGCCTCTGAATTTGACACCTTCTTCACTTACAAGATTAACTCCATCAAGAGCTCTATCTCCTCTACTATCACCTCTCCTCCCCCATCATCTCCTTCCTCTCATCTCCTCCCTAGCTACCCACCTATGCCTACCTTCATCCCCACCTCAGCTGAAGAAGTCCGATCTTTACTCAGCTACCTCATTGACAGCTCTATCCTGGACCCTCCTCAGTCTGGGTTCTGCCCCCTCCATTAAACTGAAACTACCCTAACTAAGGTCACAAATGATCTCTTCTCTTCAAAATCTAAGGACCATTTCTCCCTTCTCATCCTCCTGGATCTATCGGCACCCTTTGACACTGTTAATCATCGTCTCCTGCTACATACCCTTCACTCTCTCGGCCCCTCTTGCACTGTCCACTTTTGGTTCTCTTTCTATATCTCAGTGTTAAGTGCCGTTCCTTACACTTACCTGCCTCTCCTCCAGCGCCATCTTCCCTGGGGCCGACGCTCTCCCTCTGCATGCCGTCACGTGAACGGACGGCATGCAAATTAGCCATGTGTCCGCTCCCTTTCTCCAGCTCCCCGGCGCACAGCTCTGCCTCGCGTCCTGGTTGCCTAGCAACCAGAACGCTGCGTCCCTCTGACCCGCAGCACAGCGGTGCGATTGGCCATATCTCCCTCTTACCTCAATTTTCAGTGCCCTGACGTGACTGGAGGCTGGTCCTGGTCCAGCTAGTTCATTGGCCAGCCTCCCCTGTAAATAGTCCTGCAGGCACAGCAGTCTCCCGCCGGTTATAGCGTCTGCTGCCCGTGCTTCTGTTCCTCTCGCTCTCCCATCTCTTTATATCTTTGTTCCAGCTTTCTTGAGTGCCCCATCGTTGTCCCTGCCTGGTTCCTGCTTGTTATCCATTCGTGTCAGCCTCCTTATCTTTACCTTCTTGTTTATCCCTTTTGTGTTAACCTGTTCCTTCCCTGTTTGCCTGTCTGTGTTATCCCTTTTGGGATTCCTCCTTGGTGTGAGTGCAGTGTGAATCTCCCAGTCAGTCTTGTAAGTTCAGTCCGGTTTGCTTTCCCTAGTCTGTCTGTTCAGTGTTACCTGTTGTTCGTCAAGTACAGTTCCTTCTGTTACTGCTTCGCCCACTTACCTGCTTTCTGTCGTCCATTCCCTCTTGGTCCCATTTCCTCCTCCGGGTTATTTCTAAGGTGTGTATCCTGAAGAAGTCCTACCAGCTCCAGTCCATCCCCACCTTCAGGGGCCCTGGCGAATACTCAGACGGACGCAGGCTCTACATATTGGTGAGTAACCCGATTCCTCTCTCTCTCTTGTCTCAGGTCACCTCGGTACTTGCCAAGGTAAACCCGGGGTACCATACTTGCCCTGACACCCGGTGGTGTCCTAACACTCAGACCGCTCTTTCTTTGTCTCAACCCCCATCTCCTCCTCCCCTACCACTCCTTTTCTCGTTGGTGTTCCCCAGGGCTCAGTTCTTGGTCTCATTTTTTTTTCACTCTACACCTTCCCTCTGGGTGACATCATCAGCTTCTTTGGCTTTCACTACCACTTCTATACCGATGACACTCAAATCTATACCTCCTCCCCCTCTCTCCTGTCCAAAGTATGACCTCTCGGCCATCTCCTCATGGATGTCCCAGCGCTTTCTCAAGCTTAACATAGACAATCTTCCCTCCTTCACGTATCACCTCTACCACTACAATTCCTATTACTATCGGTAACTCCACCATCTCCTTCTCCACCCAAGACTGCTGCCTGGGCTTCATCCTTGACTCCTCATTTTTCTTTACCCCCACATCTGTGCCCTCTTACTGACCTGCCGCTTTCAACTCCACAACATAGCTCGCATCAGACCCTTCTTAACCACAGATGCCACTAAAACACTTGTTTAGTCTCTCGTTATCTACCATCTCGACTACTCCAACATTTTTTCTCTCTGGCCTCCCTCTAGTTCATCTCACTCCCCTACAAACCATAACCAAATAGACTCATCTTCCTCTCCAAATGCATTGCCTCCCCCTTCCCTCTCTGTCTATCTCTACACTGGCTTTCTGTCCCTTTCAGAATTCAGAAGCTCCTTATTCCAACTTACTGTTACATGCTGAAGAAGAATTCCTAGCAGTCTGTGAAGTTCCCTGTCAGGGTTAATGTGTCTGGTTTCCCTCAGCGTTTAGATAATCAAGCAGCCCTGCCTGAGTGCTGTAGCTGATTGGTGGGTTGGACTTTAAGTAGCCTGAGCCCAGGAAGCCTCATTGTCAGCTATAGCATCTGGTGTTCCTGCGTTTGCCTGCGTTCTGATCATGTATTCTCCTTGTGCTTCTGTCTTGGATCATGGTGTGTTTCTGCCTTTTGTTCTCCTTGTGTTATCCTTGCCTGCTCTTTCTTGTTGTCTGCCCAGTGTGTGTCTGCAGTGTGTGGCATGAGTAGCTTTCTATTCACGCTGGCAGCTGTGGTTAGCGTATCCTCCTCTGCCGAGTGACTGTGAGTTTTCCACCTCTCACCCTCTGACCTGGCTTTGATCTTCTCCATCTGCTCAACCTTCCTGTGTGTGTGTGTGTGTGTGTGTGTGTGTGTGCGCTGCTGTATTTATCATCTCACAGTGTGTGGGGCCCGGTTCCCAGTTCTCTTCTGTTGTTATACACTTGGGGCCAGATTTACTAAGCTGCGGGTTTGGAAAAGTGGAGAAGTTGCCCATAGAAACCAATCAGACTCTAAATGAAATTTTCTAGTATGTAATAGGAAAGTGAGAGCTAGAATCTGATTAGTTGCTATGGGCAACATCTCCACTTTTCCAAACCTGCAGCTTAGTAAATCTGGCCCTTGGTGCATTACATCTCCACTGTGTTCCATCTTCAGTGTGTAGTGTGTTAGCGCCAGTGAGAACCCTACCCTGGAGACTATAACACTTACAAGGTTCTCTCCTCCTCCACCACTCTCTACCTCTACTCCCTTATCTCTACCCACACTCCCACCTGATCCCTCCGGTCTGCTGGTGACTGCCAACTCAACTACAACCTGATAACTACCTCTTACTCCTGCATCCAAGACTTCTCCTGGGCTGCCCCTCTGCACTGGAAAAACCAGACATTCCAACACTCTCCAAACCCTCAAACGCTTCCTCAAAACTCACTTCTTCTTCATGCTACCCTACACTTCCTCCACCTAAGCCTACCGTCCTTCCCCATCTTTATCCTTGTATCTCCTGTTTGTTCACACCCTCCCACTTAGCATGTTAGCTCTTTTGAGCAGGGCCCTCCTTCTTCCTGTCATCACCCCTTTATCCTGTGTAAAATTCCCACCATTTTCTCTCTACTGTCTATCTCTCTCCTTATTCATCTGCTACTATACACATATCCTGTATCTCTATTTTTTATACATATTGTTCTGTACTTTATTTTTGCATTATACTTGTATTGTATTCTACCCTGTCTATTAATTGTGTTGTATGTGTGACTATTGCTTTTGTATGGTACTGCGGATACTGTGTGGCGCCTTATAAATAAACGTTAATAATAATAAAAAAAAATAAACTAATAATAATAATAATAGGCCTGATCCAGAACAACGCTTCGGAGCAAATTTACGCATGGCAGAGACGTAAAATCGCTGTTTTGTACGCACTGCGCATGCGCACCATAGAAAATACGCACATTAACGTAGCGTAATTGTGAACACATGGGCCATTCACGTATGTGTCACGTAAATACTTACGTGTGGGCGTGCCAATTTTACGTTACTACAAAATACGTGTGAAATACGTGAAGTAGGCGGGGGGTTGTATTTAAAGTGTACAGTATGGGCGTGCTTAGCTGCGTAAATTCGTCTAGCCCATCCGTACGTGTGCGTATGACTGCGGTTACGTTGGAAAAAGTTAAGGTAGGGTTTGGAAAGCGTATCTTGACAAAATACGTACGTGCAAGGGTTGTGCGAGGGGAGTGTAGCGAACTTCCGCGCACAAAAATACGCTACGCGAATAAACATACGGCAAACATAGTTCTAGATCTACCCCAATGCTATTAAGATGGCAGGCAGCCAATTAATGAGAGGAATTTTGTAAGCATGTCATTCACAATCTCTCATTGTATTTCTTTTATTCATATAATGTATGTATATCACATATAAATGAAAAAAGAGGAAGAAGCATCTAGTGTAATATGCTTAAATACATTTTTATTACAACATGAAACACATGGTTTCAAACACATTATAAACATAAAATTAGCACTGTGGTTTCCCTTCCACTGCACCACAAGATACTAAATGACAGATGGTAGTGCAACCCTTTTGACAGGCCTGTGGCCTGGGTTTCGATATCCCCTCTAGATGATGTTGTGGAATGAGTATTTAAAAGGCACCTGGTAGTGAATAGGTCCTCAGTGTTATAGTGTACACTCACCTATGAGGTCAGAGGTGAACTAGATGTTTCTTCCTATTCTTCTTTCATTTCTATGAACAGCTCAAAAACTTAACAACTCAATAACTTAACACAAACCCAATAACTATCTGAATTTTCAGTACTTCAGTTTACATTAATAATTAAAGCTAATACATGCACTAATTTATACTGGGGCTCTGTGTTAGGAAACAGACCATCAGGGTGTGGAGTCTAATCAGAGTCTGGTGTTCACTGGAGCCCCTGATGGTGGGGACAGTCTGGACTGCAGAACTCTCAGGTTGCGGACCCCAGCGGACTGAACCTATGCATGCGGGTAAGAACACAAAGCACTGGCGAGTGCGTGAAAACCCCACGTGAAAACAACTAACGAACACCCATACAGACAGTGGACAATACATGGGCAAACTCTCACTGATTCACACACTGACAGCAGAACATTCACAACTGAGTCCAGGAATGAAGGCAGGATGGGATAACAAATGGCACAGAGGGGAAGCATAGGGAAGGGCACTCAGGAATCAGAAAGATGGCACAAGGCAAGCAAGGCAAGAGGAGAAGAAGAAGTGCCAGCAAAAAGCTATACTTCTATACTTCAGCAGCACCATGCTGAAGTGCTACCTGGGATATAGAGGCTGCAGCCACGCCATTGGCTGCAGCCTAACACACCTCTGGCTAGAAAGCGCGTTAGTGCCATGGAAACGGCCAGGATGCACACGCACCTGCTGACTGGAAGGAGGGCCACGGCACCATGAAGACCAGCACTGGAGGTAAGCGTTACATGCTAGTGCATGTAACACTCTGCTATTATAAAAGCTCCCAATCATTTCATGCCACACATGGTGGCTGGAGGGTACAAACCTTCAGCCAACATTTAAAGTGTGTGAGACTAAATGCATTGCAATAGAAATCAAGTGACAAAAATTATCAATCAAGTATCATGCTTTCCCAGGTACTGCTCGGTGCACTGCTGCAGATGCAGTACTAAGATGAGGACTTTGGGCCTGATCCAGACCTACGCCCGCTTGCGTTTTTACGGTGGGCATAAGCGTAAAAATGGGCTTTTGTACTTACTGCGCATGCGCAGGGCAGGTGTTACACTCATGTTACGGTCTGAGAAACGGAGCCTTCATCGTAACAGCTTTGTATTTACGCTGGGGGGGGGAGGCGTGCATTCCGAACCGAGGGCGGGGTGAGGCATTTAAATCATACAGTATGGGCGTGCTAAGCGTCGTAACTACGCTATGAGTTTATGGACGCACGCGGTTACGCTTAGAATAGTTAGAGTAGGTTTTGCTGAGCGTAAGCAGGCAAAAGTAAATACGACCAAGGGGAGTGACGAGCAGAGTGCATCGGAGTTACGCCGGCGTAAATATGCTACGCATATGAGTGTAGGTCTGGATCAGGCCCCTTGATTCTAATTACACAGAATATCTTGAGCTTCATGCGAAGACTGGAAAAGTAGAAGACTCAAAAGTGAAGAAACTTCAGCAGAGGACAGTGGAGCACAAGATGGATAAAAATAAGATTGTGGCTGAATATAAGAATTTAAAAAGACGTATTCTGGTTATACAGAAAAAAACACTGTGAATACCTACATGATAAACTATCACATCTTGGAATATGAAAAAAAAATAAACCAACCTAAAGGTCTTTTTGAAGTGAACACTGACTGACATCAAAATCCTTGACAGAAAGGGACAACCTTTTGACCAGCTGTGAGCAAGTGCCATCAGAGTACTGTATAATATGTACACAATGCATGAAGCATTGAAACTTCTCAATAATGCCTTAAAGGAACAAGTAAGTGCAATGTGGTGTCTAATAGTATTTTAGAAATATAGGCAGCCGAAAATTGATTTTCAACTACCTCTATTTCAAAAATACTACTATTGCGAATATATTATGAATGAATGGGTAAGCATGCCGTTCTGCGGAGAATTTTAGGGTTATGCTGCGAGGTGAGTTTTAGGGTTAGGTTGTGGGGAGAAGAGTCTCTTAGGGTCAGGTTGCGGGGAAGTGAAGGTGAGGGTCAAGCTGTGGGTAGGGCAGTCTTAGGGTCAGGTTGCGGGGAAGTGAAGGTGAGGGTCAGGCTGCGGGGAGGGGAGTCTTAGGGTCAGGTTGCGGGGAAGTGAAAGTTAGGGTTGGGCTGCGGGGAGGGGAGTATTAGGGTTAGGCTGCGGGGACGGGAGTCTTAGGGTTAGGCTGCTGGAAGGGGAGTCTTAGGGACAGGCTGAGGGGAGGGGAATGTTAGGGTAATTTAAGAATTAGGAAAAGAGTTTGGGTAAGATTTATATTTACCATTCGCCTCTGCCTGTCCTACGATGTTCGTCGGGAACATCGATTGCTTTGCCTTGGCAAGACAGAAGCAATCGATTTCCCAGACACTTCAGAAATGCGTGGAAGAGAACGGCCTTTTTCGAAAGTGGGTTGTTCGAACCAGAGACCCACACCTGCTGCAGTGTACCCAAGATAATAATACTCACATGGGGCCCGATCCAGTACTTACAGACAGCGGGCCAGCGTAGCTCTGGTGCACTCCCCCTGTCACTCCCCCTGTGTGAGCGTAATTACACACAGTTACGCCGGCTGAAGGCCCTTCGTCCAGTGCATGTGCAGAACGTCACAAATGCCGCTCTAACGCATACGGCCGCTGTAGAAACGACGGCAGCCGTAGATCTAGATCAGGCCCATGTTGACCAAATGAATGTCCAAAAATGAAAGTTTGTCGATAGAACTCTGTGGGTGGAGCTTTGAATTTATCGTTGTCTTTATACCAGATGTGGGCAGTGTGAATTATCTGGGGCAGATTAAATAGCCATCTCTTGCATTGGAATGCCTTTTGAAAAATGAAAAGCAACAATGATTGGTGATTGACCTGGTAAGGGCTTCTGAATTCCAATGATCTAATTAGAACCAACCTGCTGCCATCTAGAGCAAAACTGCAAATATTTGCTTTCTTTAATGCAAAGTTGCAATAAAGTGCTCAAATAACATTCGGCATTTGTTACTTCATACACTATGAAGCACTTCACTCTATAGTCAAAGCACACATTGCATATTTTGTTTCATGGTCTGCCCATATATAT
>WWET01002239.1:105628-118062 GCA_011038615.1 Limnodynastes dumerilii
CAGATCGGCTTACGCTTACGTCCTAGCGACGGCGGGCGTTATTCTGGATCAGGCCCATGGTGTGGTCATGTATGGCTGGCAATGGAACTGGTTTTATTATTTATTCTATTTATTGATGATGATATATATATATCCAGTAAAATTGTCTATATTTTGCACTTTTTGTATTAATATACATCAATAAATGTCTTGCGTGAAGTTGTTCATAGTGTAAATACTCACTATATTTCCTGTAAAATTAAATTTTTATTATGAGAGATTTTGTGTTTGCATTTTTTTCTTGTGTGCTGACTTAGGTTGTTTGTGACCACCTACTGGTTTATTGATTATATATATATATCGAACCATGTATAAGAACAGGTAAAGTCAGCACACCATAGTCTCATAGCAAAAACACATCATTTAATGTAGAAAAATAGCACCATAGAAAAAGCACCATGAAAAAAGCCCCATTATGAGGAAAAACAATGTATAAAAAGGAAGCCACACTCGGCAAATGCCCAAAAAATGTACAACATATAACATGAGAACCTCATAATTACAATACTGTAGTAATGATCCATTTGATACTCAGCGGTAAGTCATGGTGGTGTCACAGAAATTAAGATAAAGTCCCCGACGGCCGTTTCGGCTCATAGCCTTTGTCAAGGGGTGGCAGGCAGTACCAGAGCGTAGCACCATGACTTACCGCTGAGTATAAAATAGATCATTACTACAATATTTAAATTATGTGGTTCCCATGTTATATGCATTGTTTTATACATTGTTTTTCCTCATAATGGTGCTTTTTTCATTATGTGTTTTTGCTATGAGACTATGGTGTGCTGACTTTACCTGTTCTTATACATGGTTCGGTATATATATATATATATATATATATATATAATTAAAACAAATAATAACTCAGAAAATGGACAGGAGATAATCAGATAGGGTGGACATAACAGTAAAATCAAGATAAGCTTTTGTTTTGCACTTTTTTTGGTCTTCACACCGGAAATAACAGCCTATTTATTGAGCAATAAATGTATAAAGAATGCTCCAATTCTCTGTTCTCACAAGAAATATCAAAAGAGAATAATCCACATGTACAACTATTTTATATATGATATAATTTAAAATTAATATTACATGCAGAGTGCAAAAGATTGGATACCCAGAATGAGCAAATAAATGGCATGAAATTAAATGTAAGATTGACCTTTGTTTATTAGTATATTTTTATCAGTTCTATTAACTTTGTGTTTTATAACCTCCATTAGGAAAGATTAACAAAAGTGAGAATTATATACACTATTCTGTCTACATAGTGTTTGCCAACGAGTTTTTCCCACCAAAAAAACTAACTGACGTAAGTATGTACAATTACTAACTTAAGCCGTAGCCAATGACTCTTGGTACTTGTAAGTAGTATGTACAATTACTAACTTAAGCCATAGCCAATGACTCTTGGTACTTGTAAGTAGGCTCGATTGTCGACAGTGAATAAAACTTTTTGGGCTCATTATGGTGGCTAATAACTGATTTTGACTCTATATCATATATTTAGATTGACGTGAAGATAAGAAGCACAGATATCTCTTATAGCGCTACCTGAGCTCCTTCTATACATATAAAAGTACTTTTTAATGAAAGTATGAAAGAAATAGGACTCAGAGTCTCTTATACCTTGTATTTGTTTTTTTTCTCTGTATACATTAGATGACAAAATATCAGTAAATATATGTTTAAGTTATCCTGTATGAAATATTTTATGGTATTTTTTAATACATATGTATGTGTGAATTTGGGTAAAATATAAGCTGTGTTTAGTTTGACACTGTGGTATCCAGTCTTTAAGGCAGAGACAGTGGAAGTGTGAGAAGCACTCAACTCAAATAAATCCTTGTCGCATAAGACGTACTATCTGTGCAAAGCGTTCAGCTGCAGCAAGTGACTGAGAACAAAATGTGCATTTTTTCACTTCAAAGGATTTAGTAGTTGATTAAATACAAAAGAAGTGAGCTTTCTGGGTAAAAGACCAGCATTTCACTTCAGGGAATTCAGGTCAAGCCCTCCAAGAATCAAGTTCATGTCTCAGTTTGGTGTCCCTTGACGGATACTAAGTCCCATCACAAAACCATATTAAATGATTTGGCATCATAAGTCAGGGCTAGTGATCTCTTCTCAGAAGGGGGCCGAATGAGCACAGGGACTGTATCATCTTCTGGTTCCAGAAATGGTAGGTCACTGGGGATGACAATTTGACGTGGATATGAAGTGCCATTGTGTCATGTCTATATCTTTCCTGAATGTTGCAAAACTGCACAGATAACAATAAATGCATATGATAGAAGTGAATTTTCTTTCTTAAGGCAAGAGAAAGTAGACTTCTTATTGCCTCTCACTAAGCCGCAGTAATTTGCTAGAAAAGTTTAGAATAAGTTTTTATATGTAGAAATGACAGCTGTATATTTTAAAACAATGAACCAAATCTTCTCTGCAGCCTAAATTTTATCGGTGCAACTATTGTCCTAAGGGCCAAGCCTTGCCCTAATGAATAATAATAATGTGCTCAGGTCTGATAAACCATAGATGTCTCATTTGTTTCAAACTGCCGCCAACCTATGTCTTTTACATAAGCATCAATTCTTGTTTACTTGTTAATTATGCAAATGAAATAATTTATCCTTCAATTGTAGCAAATGCTGTTAAACGAGAAAATTATTTAATGAAGAATTTCTCCGTGTTAGTAGTAAAACTGGGGGAATGTTTATTTGGTATGGAAAGAAAAAGTGAGAAGAGAAGTCCTTTAACTTGGGGACCAGAACATTTGTTTAGTGTAGAGTAGAGCTGTATTTCCTGGGAAGATCTGAGAGAGCGAGCTGGGATATATCTTGAGATGAGCAAGTATATGTATGTGGTTGCAGTCTTATTGATGGTTTTGTAAGTCAGCAAAAGGTTTATTTGATTTTGTAATATACAGGAAACCTGTGTAGATTCTAACAGTATGGACCAGCTATAGAAGAGTGTTTTGCAAGGAATATCAGTCTAGCTGCTGCGAGCAATATAGATATATATAATATAGGGGGTAATTTTATAATGTTAAGTCCAATAATCAATGCGGTATATGATTAATGGATGAATGAGGGTTTTTGCAGTGTCTTGTGTGAGATATTTCCATATACTGGAAATGTTTTTTAGACGTATGTATAAGGATTTAGGGCCGGATCCAGACCCCAGCACGCTTTCTGTACGTGCAGGGGTCTCTACGTCTGAGAGAGAAGTTCTATCAGCATCAGCATGGTAAGGCTTCTAACCATACTGCGCTGTGTGCTCCGTGTGTTAAAAAAAAATAGTGTGTACACAAAACATACTAATAAAAAATACAAGGTGTTCATGTGTAATAAACCTTTTCCCTAATTAATATTAATGTGTCCACTTACCTCCGGTGGTCCGTGTCCACCAGGACTCCAAGCAACAGATGAACATTCTTCACATCTAGCAAGGCATCCCAAGACGAGGACAGCAAACGGTGAGTGAAAATTTTTTTTTAATATATTTATTACACCACACAATACATTACATGACACTTAGTATAGGAAACGGACCACTGGAGGTAAGTGGACACATTAGGGGTTAATATTAGTTGGGGAAAAGGTTTATTACACTACACCACATTGTATTTTTTATCAGTATGTTTTGTGTACACACTATTTTTTTTTAACACACGGAGCACACAGCGCAGTATGGTTAGAAGCCTTACCATGCTGACGCTGATAGAACTTCTCTCTCAGACGTAGAGACCCCTGCACGTACAGAAAGCGTGCTGGGGTCTGGATCCGGCCCTAAATCCTTATACATACGTCTAAAAAACATTTCCAGTATATGGAAATATCTCACACAAGACACTGCAAAAACCCTCATTCATCCATTAATCATATACCGCATTGATTATTGGACTTAACATTATAAAATTACCCCCTATATTATATATATCTATATTGCTCGCAGCAGCTAGACTGATATTCCTTGCAAAACACTCTTCTATAGCTGGTCCATACTGTTAGAATCTACACAGGTTTCCTGTATATTACAAAATCAAATAAACCTTTTGCTGACTTACAAAACCATCAATAAGACTGCAACCACATACATATACTTGCTCATCTCAAGATATATCCCAGCTCGCTCTCTCAGATCTTCCCAGGAAATACAGCTCTACTCTACACTAAACAAATGTTCTGGCCCCCAAGTTAAAGGACTTCTCTTAGGCTGCACACACTATCCAGTTTTTCTTTCTTTCTGTTACACGATTTACACAAACTTGAACACTTTTTCTTTCCATACCAAATAAACATTCCCCCAGTTCTACTACTAACATGGAGAAATGCTTCATTAAATAATTTTCTAGTTTACCAGCATTTGCTTCAATTGAAGGAAAAATTATTTAATTTGCATAATTAACAAGTAAACAAGAATTGATGCTTATATAAAAGACATAGGTTGGCGACAGTTTGAACCAAATGAGACACCTATGGTTTATCAGACCTGAGCACAGAGCTCCCTATTCATTAGGGCAGGCTTGGCCCTTAGGATGTGAAATGATATGCTGTGTAAGGACATGGAAAACAAAAGTATGGTAAACATTGCTGGCTGGAAAGTGTATGTAGGTGAAATGCATTTAAATTAATAGATTAATTGACTTTGTGGAGCTTATCCACAGTTTGAGAGTAAGGATACAAGAGGTGCAAGCATGCGGCTTGTCACTCTCCGCGGCGGAAAGTGCTGCACTTACCCTGTCAGGAGCTAGCTGATGGTGGTCCTCTCCCGGCGGTCCCGTGGTCCAGGCTGCAGCTTCCCTTTGGAATCTCCCACGTGGATTCTGGCGCCAAGCGAGGCAGTGCTCTGGTGCATGGGCACCGCCATCTTGCTGCTGGTCACGTCTCATGCCAATCAGTGCACAGGGTGCTTTATTTAAACCCTGTGCACAGTCTACTCATTGCCAGAACTTGCTCCTTCTACGTGCCTGGCTGTCTTGATCCTGATCCTGGTCCTGATCCTGATCATGATTCTGATCCTGACTCTGCTCCTGACTTTGAGCTCCAGTTCCAGCTTACCTTGCAATTCAGCTCCCGGGTCCAGGTTACCTTGCAATCCAGCTCCAGTTCCAGTTTACCTTGCAATCCAGCTCCGGTTCCAGTTTACCTTGCAATCCAGCTCCGGTTTCAGCTTACCTTGCAATCCAGCTCTGGTACCAGCTCACCTGAAATCCAGCACCGGTTCCAGCTTATCTTTGCAATACCGCTACCGGCTCAGCTCAAGACAAGTAAGCCTATTGAACTTTGCTTTGCCTACCTGTTCCAGTCTGGCATAGCCCGGTCTTGTCAAGCCTGCCTATTGAACTTTGCCTTGCCTACCTGTTCCAGTCCAGCAGAGTCCAGTCCTGCCAAGGCTTATTGAAGTCTTGCCTACCTGTTCCAGTCCGGCATAGTCCGGTCCTGTCAAGCTTGCCTATTGAACTTTGCCTTGACTACCTGTTCCAGTCCGGCATACTCCAGTCCTGTCAAGCCTGCCTATTGAACTTTGCCTTGACTACCTGTTCCCGTCCGGCATAGTCCAGTCCTGTCAAGCCTGCCTGTTGAACTTTTCCTTGCCTACCTGTTCCAGTCCGACATAGTCTGGTCCTGCCAGGGCTTATTGAACTTTGTATTGCCTACCTGTTCCAGTCCGGCATAGTCCGGTCCCATCTATATTGTCATTGCATTCACCTGTCGTCTGTACTTATGTACATTCATGAGCAAACTGTATATTAAACCTGCAAGCTTCCATTTTCAATCAGCTTGTCTATTTCTTCCCCTGGAACCCGTTACAGATCCCAATAACCCTGTAGTCGTGACACAGCTCAGCTAAACAGTTTTGCAATGTGAGGGGTGCTAATTAATTTTAATCCTTTTAAGTTCAGAAAATGCTTTATTTTGCACATAAAACTCAAATATTACATAGTTTTATGTTTAATCTGTAAATTACAGTTGAGCTACAAAACTTCACTTCTCAGTTCTAATTTTGTTTTCACAGATTACATTGGCCCCCTTTCAGTGTAATATGGTTTGGCTTAGGACTACACAGATGTGGGTCCCCGCTAAGAGCGGCCCTATTTCGATAGGGTCATTCTCTCCCAGCCAGAACTGGCTGGGATATTGATTGCTTATGCATTGCTCAATGAGGCATAGCAATCGAACCCCTGGATCATCGAATACCGTGCTCCGAAAAGTAAGGCTAAAAACTACCCTAACACTTCCCTTAATTCTAACCCTTATGTTACCCTTCCATTACCCTAACCCTAGCCCTCCATTCCCCACAGCCTGACACTAACCCTCTCTTCCCCACAGCCTGACCCTACCCCTCCCTTCACCCTAGCCTAACCCTAAGAAACTTCACCTCTTAATTCTAGACCGGTTGCAGTCCCCGCAACAATGGCCTGCTTTCAGAAATAGAGACAGCCAAAAGTTACTTTTCGGCTGTCTCTATTTCAAATAGGGGCCTTTATAGATTTTTTTTATGAATGGATGAGTGTGCCGATTGGCATACTTACCCATTCATTTTCACAGAAACCCGCTGGACCCTCCTCTGACAGCTCTGGAGAGGTGAGTAACCTCTTTAGGGACTTTTAGTGTTGGGGGGTTAGGGTTAGGCTCTTAGGAAGGGAGGATTAGGGTTAGCATTATAGAAGGGGAGGTTTAGGGTCAGGCTGCGGGTAAGGGGGGTCTTAGGGTTAGGCTATAGAGAAGGGAGTATTATCTCAAGTCTATTTTATAGAATAAATATAAAGCTGTATTATTTATTAAAGCTGCAGTATTTGAGTTCTATGTGCAAAAGTAAATTATTTTCCCTGCATTCAAAAGATTTTAAATTAATTAACACCCCTTACTTTGAAAAATGGTTTACTAGAGCTGTACACTTTTTACCCTTACTCCAAAACTCTGAATTATCCCCATTATGTTTGACTAAGCTATGGGAATTCTATAATTTGATAGACAGGTTAAGTTTCAATTAAAAAAATATATACTTTTTTAGCATCCAACTAAAATGACCAGATAGTTTATTGGAAACATAATACTTCAATCTTCACAATAGTTTAAATTATCTTAGATGATAAAAATGGTAAAATATATGGGCTTTAACTGCATGCCAGATGGCAATATGAGAATAACAAACATAACAAACATTTGAAACTAGTTATAGCAAATGGTTTTGGGGAAGTAATAGAAACTAACAAAATGAGGAAATGGGGATAGAGGTGTTTTTTTAAATATAAAAGGAGATTGTGTAACACAGGAACACATGATCATATAATGGCACGCATCATAACACAATACTAAATGAGTGAAAGCTTAAAGCATGTTTTTTAATAGTTTAAAGTTATCCTACCAAGTTTATCATGGTGGTGCTACTGAGATAAGGAGTAACGTCCTCTTTCTAACAAAAAGTATTCCATTCTGAGAGCAAAAACAACAAAGGCCAGATTTACTAAGCTGCAGGTTTGGAAAAGTGAAAATGTTGCCCATAGCAACCAATCTAGCTGA
Source organism: Limnodynastes dumerilii (assembly GCA_011038615.1). NCBI lineage: Eukaryota > Metazoa > Chordata > Amphibia > Anura > Limnodynastidae > Limnodynastes > Limnodynastes dumerilii. The sequence continues at coordinate 113,194 of WWET01002239.1, forward strand.
CATTCTCTAGTATGTAATAAAAAAGTGAGAGCTAGAATCTGATTGGTTGCCATAGGCAACATCTCCCCTTTTCCAAACCCACAGCTTAGTAAATCTGGCTCCAGGTGTTTTTGGTGACAAAACACAATGGGAAACCAATACAAGTTAGTTATGGCTATTGGACCAAATGGTACCCTGAACTAGATATAGACTAGTTACTTTTAGTAACAAGAGATTACAGGCTGCACTTCTTTTCATGTGCATGAAATGTGTGCAAGTGTATATATAAATAGAAATATGGCTGCCAGGATAAAATGCCTACTGTCCAAATACATGGAACAAAAACAGGTCAACACTCCATAGAAAACAATATATAACATTGGGCCGTCTCCTAATTCACGTTAAGGGGGTGTTTTCTGATTGCTAGTATTGAAAACTGTCTCCTTTTGTTTCTGCAGCGCATGGACGTTCCAGGACAGAATTCTGAATCCAGTTCCATCCTGAAATGTATTACGTCGGTGAAACACTTCTGGGAGGGTGGAGGGATATGAATTGTACATGACTGGCTTAAGGCAGGGTCTGCCTAGCATAACTTCCGTAGTGCTCCGATGCACTGGAGATCTGGCATCAGACCTACAACATTGCTGTGGTTTAGTGAGTAGCACTTGTGTCTCACAGTGCTGAGGTCATGAGTTTGATTCCCGGATTACTCCTGATCTGTTTGGAGTTTGTATGTTCTCTGTGTGTATGTGTGGGTTTCCTCTGGGTGCTCTGGTTTCCTCCCACATTCCAAACACATGCTTGTAGGTTAATTAGATGCTGAATAAATTAACTCTAATGTCTGTGTGTGTATATGTATGTGTTAGAGAACTTAGTATGTAGGTCCATTGGGGCAGGGACTGATGTGAATGTGAAATTTTCTCTGTAAAGTGCTACGTGATCTGATAGCGCTATAAAAAACCTGTTAATAAATAATAAATAAAGATCCGTAGCAGAGATCTGGATCTGGTCCACTGTGTGTCAGCACATACATACAGTGCATCCGGAAAATATTCACAGCGCTACACTTTTTCCACATTTTGTTTTGTTACAGCCTTATGCCAAAATGGAATAAATACATTTTTTCCCTCAAAATTCTACACACAATACCCCATAATGACAATGTGAAAAAGTTTTTGGGAGATTTTTGCAAATTTATTTAAAATCAAAAAACTAAGAAATCACATGTACATAAGTATTCACAGCCTTTGCCATGAAGCTCAAAATTGAGCTCAGGTGCATCCTGTTTCCACTGCTCATCCTTGAGATGTTCCTACAGCTTAATTGGAGTCCACCTGTGGTAAATTCTGTTGATTGGACATGACTAGGAAAGGCACACACCTGTCTATATAAGGTCCCACACTTGACAGTGCACGTCAAAGCACAAACCAAGCATGAAGTCAAAGGAATTGTCTGTAGATCTCCCAGACAGGATTGTCTCGAGGCACAAATCTGGGGAAGGGTACAGAAAAATATCTGCTTTGTACATGTATTGTATTCCTTATTTTCCTTATTCGTGTTTTTATACCCTCTGTTAATTATTGTATTGTCTTGTATTGTATTGTATGTAACTATTGGCTTTGCTATTGCCTCTGTAGGATACCGTGTGGTGCCTTATAAATAAACGTTATTAATAATAATAATAATAATAATAATAATAATTAATAATACTTGCAAATAGGTAAATTTGATGATTTTTGTGTCTTTTTGTTTGAGCTGTTGGAATGTATTTTGACTAAAAATGTTTTTCTGTTTTGCAATTGTTTTTATTTGCAGGTCAGGGACACCACCATGGGGATAGCCTGTGCCCCCACTAATGCAAATTTACATCTCGGGTGGTGGGAACAGGCTTTCATATAAACTGAAGCCCATGAGGATTTTACATCTCGTATCCTCATGTGGCTTTGGTATACAGAGGACATCTTTATCCTATGGCAAGATGGCCCCTCCCAGCTTTGTGATTTCATTTCAGTTTTGAATATTAATACCTTAAATCTTAAATTGACGATGAAGTATAGTAAGGAAGACATACATTTCCTAAATGTGACCATCAAGATAAATAAGGATGGTCATTTGAGTATCAATTTGTACAGAAAAGTAACCGTAACAAACAGCATTTTGCATAATGAAAGTGCACATCCGCCAGCAATCCTTAAAGCTATTCCCAAGGGAGAATATTTGAGGTTAAAGAGGAATTCCTCTATTTTGCAATATAAAAAGAGAGCAAATGAATTATGTGAAAGATTAAGGTGTAGGGGTTATAAAGACAAAGTACTCAGTGCTACAAGATAGAACTAGCTACACATAGAGACCAGTTACCAAAAAAATCACACTTAAATCTGATGGCAACATGCTTAGCTTTAAATGTGATTACAACAGTAGGTCACATATGGTCGTTTTTGTCCTGTGGGTATCGATATGTATCGATACAAACTACTCTTACAACAGGGGTTTAAATGGATTTTTTTATTGGATAGTCTCTCCCTTAAGGGGTTGAATGAGTACACCTCAATCTCCCCCTCTCTGTGCATGCCATGCACTGGATTGGCTAGACATAGATATGTGACTACATTTGAATTTGCATCTACATGCTTTTTTGTGTACTACAATTTATTTTTTTCATGTGACATTTCATATAACAATTACCATTAAATGTCTATTATACCTGGAATCTATTATAAGTTTTATTGTTATATGCTATAGTAAATGAATGCAACACATTTACTCTATCTGAATATGAATATTAATTATTTAAATGTGGATGATTTTTCTTTAAAATTGCTATCTAATGTGCTTATATTTATATGCTTATATATATATAATAGGCAACATCTCCACTTTTCCAAACCCGCAGTTTAGTAAATCTTGACCCTAGTCATTTTCAAAGGAAATCCAATCCCAGAATGCCTAATGTCCAAGGTTTATATGCTTGTGGGACTTGTAAGGCATGTACCTATATGGTTAAACCTCTACTTGTGAATGATAGATTTGGACAAGTGCATATGATAACAAACTTTATGAGTTGTAATACGAGTTGTAATACGACACAAGTCGTTTTTTTGTCCTGCTTAGTCCATGTGGGTATCGATATGTATCGATACAAACTACTCTTACAATAGGGGTTTAAATTGATTTTTTTATTGGATAGTCTCTCCCTTAAGGGGTTGAATGAGTACACCTCAATCTCCCCCTCTCTGTGCATGCCATGCACTGGATTGGCTAGATATAGATATGTGACTACATTTGAATTTGCATCTACATGCTTTTTTGTGTACTACAATGAATTTTTTTATGTGACATTTCATATAACAATTACCATTAAATGTCTATTATACCTGGAATCTATTATAGGTTTTATTGTTATATGCTATAGTAAATGAATGCAGCACATTTACTCTATCTGAATATGAACATTAATTATTTAAATGTAGACATTTGGATGATTTTTCTTTAAAATTGCTATCTAATGTGCTTATACTTTATTCTTTGTGGAAATGGTATGCATGTGATCTTTCACTTGCGGGAAAATTGGTGATTTCCTTTTAAAATAGAATTGCTAATGTGGTTAGACTTCACTCATTTAGCATGAGAACATCCTCTTTTATTACCACTGTAGTGATGATTGACATTTTTCTCCCCTCTCTTTATCTTGATATATGCTTTGGACGTTACAGATGGTTACTATTTAAGAATGCCAACGTTTACCTATGGAAATGTAGTACTGTGGAATTACTTACCTGTCTGATGGCGCTTTTGCCTACAATACGCTGTATTACAAATATGTTACAGCAATTTTTTAGATAAGTTTTACCCATTCAATAATATTGCTCTTTAAATATACTTTTCGACACAACATTAGTTAAGGGTGATACATTGTAATATATGTGGTCTCCGCACGTCTGCTGCAGGTATGGATATTCACCTGCAGATGATTACTTCCCTCAGATGAAGGAGAAAAAACATGCGTCAGGGTGCATAGATTCCAAGTGCACCGGGACCCATGTGTTCTGCCAGGATTAATCTGATATTCCATTGCTTATGAGGTAGTGTAGGGACGAGTATGTACCCGGAACGGGGGAAGTGCGGTTCGTTAGATTGGCTAGGGTCAGCTTCTCCTAGGATCTAGTGCCTCTGTGCTTGCTGCACTATAGATTTTCCTGGAATTTAAATGGACTTTGTGACTTGGAAAACCACAGTTGTTTCCAACTTATGTGGCTAAGTATCCTGACTTAATATCAATATAAATACATGATATGTTTATGAGAGATACATGTGGATACACAGCCCCAGTGCAGGCATGTCTGGCGCCCCCTGCAAAAAATATTGCACCCTTCTCTTTTATAAATATAATCACGATGCTTGTGCCCCCTTTTATAATCACACTGCTTGTGCCCTACTTTATAATCACACGGCCTGTGCCCCCTTTTGTAATAATTTATTCTAATCAAACAAAGAAAGCAGGTGCTTTGGATAAGCCACTTATTATTTAATTTTGTAATAACTACTAGATACAATAGCGAAGGATATATTGGGGGATATGATTGAAGCCAGAAAAGGGGTGTGTTATTTCCCATAAAAAAATATAACAGGATAAAAAAAACAATTTCCGGCGCAATTTCCAACCAGTATTAACCACTCCAAAAAAATCATATAATAAATAATATGTTGATATAGAGAAAAAGAAAAAAAATTCTTCTATATATGATAATTACATAAATAAAAATGTTTAAAAATATATAATATATAACTATAAATTTAAATATTTCATATAGTCGTTAAAACAATTTATATCACTTAAATTTATTACCATACAATAAAAATACACATAACTTATTTTTCCATAAAAAACAT
>WWET01002239.1:118230-139339 GCA_011038615.1 Limnodynastes dumerilii
TGCCCCAATGCTAGCATGTCTGGCGCCCCCTGCAAAAAATATTGCACCCTTCTCTTTTATAAATATAATCACGATGCTTGTGCCCCCTTTTATAATCACACTGCTTGTGCCCTGCTTTATAATCACACGGCCTGTGTCCCCTTTTGTAATAATTTATTCTAATCAAACAAAGAAAGCAGGTGCTTTGGATAAGCCACTTATTATTTAATTTTGTAATAACTACTAGATACACTAGCGAAGGATATATTGGGGGATATTATTGAAGCCAGGAAAGGGGTGTGTTATTTCCTCTAAAAAAACAATTTCCGGCGCAATTTCCAACCAGTACTAGCCACTCCAAAAAATCATATAATAAATAATATGTTGATATAGAGAAAAATAAAAAAATTTCTTCTATATATGATAATTACATAAATAAAAATGTTAAAAAATATATAATATATAACTATAAATTTAAATATTTCATATAGTCGTTAAAACAATTTATATCACTTAAATTTATTACCATACAATAAAAATACACATAACTTATGGGCCCATAAAAAACATATAAAATTATAACGACAATAAAAACGTTGACTTTATATACAGTAAAGAATACATAAAAAAGCACAATATTAATTCAAGCGCTGTTGTTTCCTTATAGTAATCTGGTTGTGTGTACTGAAGTTTCTTAGTTGAACCAGTTCTATAAATGGAATAGAATGTCACAAATACTCAATATCGTATTATAACGACTGATATAAGCAGCAAGCTTAAGTATAATTTAGAGATGTATACTTTCAATTTAAGAAGTCTAAGGTGGATGCAGATTATATTAAAATCCAAAATCCAAAATGTCCAAAATAGACCACTTCTCAACAGTGTGTACCGCTTTCAAATAACAAAACACAGGAGAACCACACCTCATATGCATACAGTTGTAACATGTTTGTATAATATTAGTAAGATTGATATAGAGCAGGTAAGATTTTGTAATCACCTTGTTTGTGCCCTACTTTATAATCACACTACTTGTGCCCTCTTTTTATAATCATACTGCTTGTATCCTACTTTATAATCACGTTGCTTTTGCCATACTTTATAATCACGTTGCTTGTATCCTACTTTATAATCACGTTGCTTGTGCCATACTTTATAATCACGTTGCTTGTGCCCTACTTTATAATCACGTTGCTTGTGCCATACTTTATAATCACCTTGCTTGTGCCAAACTTTATAATCACCTTGCTTGTGCCCCCTTTTACAATCACACTGCTTGTGCCCTACTTTATAATCACCTTGCTTGTGCCATACTTTATAATCACCTTGCTTGTGCCATACTTTATAATCACCTTGCTTGTGCCCCCTTTTATAATCACACTGCTTGTGCCCCCTTTTGTAATCACACTGCTTGTGCCCCCTTTTATAATCACACTGTTTGTGCCCCCTTTTGTAATCACACTGCTTGTGCCCTAATTTATAATCACGTTGCTTGTGCCTTACTTTATAATCACGTTGCTTGTGCCATACTTTATAATCACCTTGCTTGTGCCATACTTTATAATCACCTTGCTTGTACCATACTTTATAATCATCTTGCTTGTGCACTACTTTGTAATCTCACTGCTTGTGCCCCTTTTATAATCACACTGCTTTTGCTCCCTTTTGTAATCACACTGCTTGTGCCCCCTTTTGTAATCACACTGCTTGTGCCCCCTTTTGTAATCACACTGCTTGTGCCCTACTTTATAATCACCTTGTTTGTGCCTTACTTTATAATCACCTTGCTTGTGCCATACTTTATAATCACCTTGCTTGTGCCCTACTTTATAATCACCTTGCTTGTGCCATACTTTATAATCACCTTGCTTGTGCACTACTTTGTAATCTCACTGCTTGTGCCCCTTTTATAATCACACTGCTTTTGCTCCCTTTTGTAATCACACTGCTTGTGCCCCCTTTTGTAATCACACTGCTTGTGCCCCCTTTTGTAATCACACTGCTTGTGCCCCCTTTTGTAATCACACTGCTTGTGCCCCCTTTTGTAATCACACTGCTTGTGCCCCCTTTAATCACACTGCTTTTGCCCCCTTTTCTAATCACCTTGCTTGTGCCCTACTTTATAATCACCTTGCTTGTGCTCTACTTTATAATCACACTGCTTGTGCCATACTTTATAATCACCTTGCTTGTGCCCTACTTTATAATCACACTGTTTATACTCTCTTCATGCTCACCCTGCTTGTGCCCCCATTACTTACATTTTACTTGGCCTTCTTTCTTCTGTTTCTTCAGTCTTCAGGCTCCTTTCTATACGCTCCTCACTGAAAATGTTGGATGTGATGACGTCACGCCCGACATTCAGTGAGAAGGGAGGAGTGAGGAGAGTGGGGTATGCTGGGTCCCGGCACCACCATATTAGGTAAGTTTTTTTTTTTTTAAGTTGTTTTTTTTTATTTTTATGGCAGCGCTGGTGTGACCAGCGGGAGATGGTAGGTGGAGGTGAACACCTCTCTGGCTTGGCGCTCCCCCGCCGTACTTACCCCGCTTACCGGGTTCCGCCAGCCCTGTGGATACATATGGGCTAATTTAGCCCTGTCTGATACTAATATTAAAATCTTGTACACAATACTCTGTATGTTAATTATATCATGTTCCAGGTTGACATATGCTCCATAATACTGGCGGTGACTATATTTAAAAATATTTAGTTTTTCTTTTAAATATTTTTCATTTTAAGATGGATAAATAAAGATATAATTTTTTTATGGATCTGTGACAGTGGAGTTAAATTTTGTGGTGTGCACATAAAATGGCCTTTTTGTTTGTGGTGTAAAAAGAACCCCACTCTTTTCTCTTATGTATCTGTGATAAGACAATCCTCCATTTGAAAGCTTGCAGAAGCCATGTTTTGGAGGGGTCAGACTCCGAAAATAAATTAGTAAGTAGTTAGAAGAAAACTCAAGCTAAGCTTTTATTGCATCAGAATCTCTTGAAAGACAATTCTTCCATTATAAAAAAAAACAAAAAACTTTTGCACAATGATCAGAATGGAAATCTGATCAATTCAAAGATCCAATTTGCCAAAGTTCCATAATTTGCATCTTCAAATCCTGTTCCATCCCTAATAATAATATTAAAAGGTGGCATTGCTGGACAGGGGCCATGGCTTTGGGTCATCAAGCCTTACCCTCATACTGAAATTTAGGGAAGAAATCCTCACACATACCCATTAACAAAAATGTGTAAATGAACAGCAGAGAGTTAATCCAATTTAACTAGAAGCAAATTAAACTCCCTGTGGGTGGTATTCAAATGTTGACACTCACCCCTCCTGTTGTCATTGGTTGCTTCACAGAAAAGGGGGAGGGAATGGGAGGGGATCCTAGTCTTCATAAGTCCTTGGGCAGGGGATCCAGCCAACTTCTTTTTGTATTATATATTTCATAGTTAAGTGGGGTTAAGAGGTGGGTGTCACCAGAAAATCACACACATCACACATGGGAAGTTTAATGTGTGTGTGTAGATATAGAGCCTCTTCAGCAGTGCTGAGTACCAACTTATCCTTCCAGTGGCCCATCTTATCTGGCATTTGCCAGATAGCCAATCCAGCCTTGGCGATTACAAGTGGAAGGAGTTTACCTTTAGTTTTAAGGGCAGAGATTCAACGATCTGAGAGAGACATCCGAGAGACGCTGCGTTCAGATCTTAAGATCTGATCCGTTATTACTATATGTTTGAAATTATTTTTATAGATTCCAAAAACCTTGTGAGTGAGCACCAATTTAACGCAGGTAAAATAGTTATTTTATTTCTGTTGCATTTATGCTAAGAAAATAGAAGAAGTTACAGCAATGTTGGCTGTGGTTTATTTATATTTAGCTGAGGGTTATAACCAGCTATACAGTAGTGTTTATAGCCAATCCCTGAAAAAATACCACATTTTCTACTAGCTACATGTGGTCAAAATAATTGGTGGTCCTAAGTGATACAAACAGCCATTTCCACTACTAACCACACTAGAATGACGAATTACTCAAAGTAAAAGTTTACACAGCTCTTATAGGTGTAACAAAAATGATGTTAAGAAAAAATTATTTACATTTAGCCAAGATTCTATTTAGTGACATTAATAAGGGTTCTATTTACTAAAACTTAGTCACTTAATTTCCATATGATACTTGCTGTTTTTGTGTGAAATCAAAGTGATCAGTATTTAATAAGTGCGGATCACCACAGATAACCACTGTTTCCTTGGTGATCACTACTAATAGCACAAGTGCTCACCAGCTCGATCTCCTGAATGAGGGCCGGCACATGGTGTGTCAGAGTTTATCAATCCACTCCTATAGTAAAAAGAAAGCCAGCTGAGGATGGTAAAAGCATTACCTCGTCCATTTCTTAATTACAAATCGTTATTCTTTTCAAATGATTTCTAAGGACCGGATTCAGACTACCGGACGTATAGCATATATGTCTGGACTTTAGCGTTTTTTACTACTGCGCATACGTAGTAAATTTTTAACGTAATCTACGTATCTTTTCCTTATGTAGATTGCGTATATGCGGTCTGTAAGACCGCATATATATGCAATCTACGTAAGGAAAAGATACGTAGCTTACATTAAACATTTACTACGCATGCGCAGTAGTAAAAAATGCTAAACTACAAATGTATATGCTATACGTCCGGTAGTCTGAATCTGGTCCTAAATGCTTTCTTTTTTAAATTATTTTTATATGTTTTTTAATAAATATATTTCTTACATTTTTGGTATATTTTTAAGTATATTTGGAATAGCTTTCTCATGTGTATCCTCTACTTATTCGGCATAGATCTGGAACTGCTCTTAACGACTTTTCTTTTTGTAGCAGGAACAAACTACAGTATATAATTACTGGGATAATGGGTCTATATTTAGCTGATCAGCTTGATTGTCCGGTACTGTGTATGGATTCATTTATTGAATAACTATCTGTCCTAAATAAGACTCTTCTTCAGCAATGCTTCAATCTTTGCTTCTGGTAAATGTGAGGAGAATGCTCACCTGGGTTCAGAATCTAACCACAATAGCTCACTCCTGGGAATTCACTTTCTCAGTGAGCACTTGGGCCATCTGCCCCAAATTGGATACTTGGTACTGAGAGCGTTAATTGCTTCTGCAGTGTTCGGCTCCATTGTGGACAGCTGTATGTATGTCCGGTTATAATGTTAGGAGAATGCTCACCTGGATGCAGAGCTTGGTGTTCACTGGAGCTCTTGATGGTGGGGACAGGCTGGGCGGCAAGACTCTTGCAGGTCGCAGTCCCTGGCAAACTGCTCCTATGAGTGCGGGAATGACACAGAGACACACAGAGAGAAAAACTCCGTGCAACAAGTTACCACAATGACAGACAGACAGTGATACTGACAAGGGCTGACACTCACACATACTCACTAGAGACAAGCACAAGCACACAAAGGCAAGGAACAGGGCAAGTAGGGGAACACAGGAGCCACAGAGGGCAGAGAAGAGGTAAGAAGAAACAGAAGCACGGGGCAGCAGACGCTATAACCGGCGTTGTTAAGAGTGCTCTCTGCCCTTAAAGAGAGGCTGCTGGCCATTGATTAGTCAGCAGCCGAAATCATCCCCACTGATTGGCGCCGGGACTGGGAGAGAGACGTGCGGCAGCCAGAACATGGCTAATTTGCATGCCATCATGCCCTTATGACTGCATGCAGGGAGAGATGTGCCGGAGCCTGGGGAAGATGGTGCTGGCTAAAGCGGGGACCAAGTAACAGCGTTAAATGCCGGACCGCCGCATGTAACAGTAAAGAGGCCAACATTATTTCATTAAAGTTATGATAAGGATGTAAATAGCATCAAAATAATGTGAAACAGAAACACTGGGCCTGATCCATACCTACGCCCACCGTCGCTAGGACGGCGGGCGTAAGTGTAAGATCGGCTGAAAAGCCGATCTGCGCATGCGCCGGGCAGATGTTGCCTGGCGTAGCTACGGCAACGCCTGATCAACGATTGGGCGTCCGTAGGAACAGCGTAGGGACGCTGGAGGGTGCGTCCCCTAGCGTCCCTACGTTTAGGTTAGTGAAGGTGGGCGGGGGGAGGTAATATAATGAGGGAGGGCTTAGTGGTAGTACGCTCGTGTGCGAGCGTATTACCCATTGCTTACACCGGCTGAAGTTAGGGTAGCTTTCAGCCGGCATAAGGAAATGGGAAATACGCCCGCACAGGCGGAGTTTCGGGGAGAGTGGACGCCGATACCCTGTGCTTTAGCAAGCACAGCGCAACGGCGTAGGTCTGGATCAGGCCCACTGTGCATAAAATGCTAATTGACGGTTTATATATTTTGGGAAAGATGACTAATGCAATACCTTTTTTTAATACCTTGTATACGTGAGCAGGTTGCAAACCCGGAAAAGTGCTTAGACAGAACACCCACACTTAATGAAAACAATGGTGTAACACTAAAGGGATGGGAATCAATGTAAAAGCAAAGTAGAGTGAGTTAAGGAGAAAGGGCCTGATCCAGATCAATGATGTAGCGCTGAGCATGCTAACGCTCAGCGTTACATCGCTGACTCCCCCCTGGCACTCCCCCGTAGCTACGGCAACGCCTGATCAACGATTGGGCGTCCGTAGGAACAGCGTAGGGACGCTGGAGGGTGCGTCCCCTAGCGTCCCTACGTTTAGGTTAGTGAAGGTGGGCGGGGGGAGGTAATATAATGAGGGAGGGCTTAGTGGTAGTACGCTCGTGTGCGAGCGTATTACCCATTGCTTACACCGGCTGAAGTTAGGGTAGCTTTCAGCCGGCATAAGGAAATGGGAAATACGCCCGCACAGGCGGAGTTTCGGGGAGAGTGGACGCCGATACCCTGTGCTTTAGCAAGCACAGCGCAACGGCGTAGGTCTGGATCAGGCCCACTGTGCATAAAATGCTAATTGACGGTTTATATATTTTGGGAAAGATGACTAATGCAATACCTTTTTTTAATACCTTGTATACGTGAGCAGGTTGCAAACCCGGAAAAGTGCTTAGACAGAACACCCACACACTTAATGAAAACAATTGTGTAACACTAAAGGGATGGGAATCAATGTGAAAGCAAAGTAGAGTGAGTTAAGGAGAAAGATTCTAGACTTAAATAAAAAATTATGTTTTAATACGCCATTTGAAGCCTTGGAAAAGTCAAGAAACTGTGCCTATTACGGAGACTTGTTCGGGGTTACTTTGATACAAGTCTTAAAGGTAAGAATGAGAGAAGGTATGAGGGAGACAGAGAGAAGATTCAATCTCTGGCAAATTGGAGGGTATGAAAACTATTGTTGGCAAATATTACAGCATACCTTTAGCAGTAAAAAAAATGTTGCCAATCTTCCGGATGCCGATTCATTTCCAGAAATCATAGTAGTATGATGACTAAATTTATAAATTGTGTCTTATTTTCCAGCATTAAGACCAATGGAGATGGACATTTTCATAAAGGCTAGGATACAATCAAAGATTGGCAGCTAAGATAACTTGACTTCAATAATGGATATGGAAATGAAAAAACACTTTGGTCTCTTGTTAATCAGCTGCAGTGTCACCTATGTTTAACTTTTCTATAAAGAGGGAGAAGTGGATTTCCTGTTCGCAGTCTTCACAATATATAATTAAATTATTTATTCACTGATAATTGAACAATCATTGCTTCAATTTGTATTGAGAAATAGTTTCCTTAGAAGTAGTAGACACACCCATGCTTGAAGGACACACCTATGAGGTGCAGTGCTTTGATAGTGCTATCACAATCTTCCTGATATTCATTTGCAAACAGTGTCAGCCATGGGTATAAGACATAAAGGACCAGATCCAGAATGAATAACATCAGCGCAATGGGCATGCACACACCAGATGTTATGCGCACATTTAGAGTTCTGTTTGTTAGGACGTGACTACCCTATACATGTTTGAATATATGCAGTATATGTGCCAGAATGAATAACATCAGCCTATTTATGCAAGCTGCGTGTGTATATTAGGCCTTGTGAGCGCAATGGGCATGCACACACCAGATGTTATGCGCACATTTAGAGTTCTGTTTGTTAGGACGTGACTACCCTTCACATGTTTGAATATATGCAGTATATGTGGGGGGAGCCATTAAATAGTAGTACATTATAGGCTGGATTTGGCTCCTCCATATGACAAGGTATTCCATACGCACAACGTTACGTAAAGAAAAGTTTAGGTAGGGTTATGGACACAGACATCAGCAAGAGGGAAGTGTCATGGGAGTTTACTAGCCTCTTGTGTGTAGAATTTAGAAACTGTGAATATCCAGGAGTCTCCCGAAATTTAGGCAGTTCTCCCGGTATTCCGGGAGATCCGGCAAAACTCCTGCATGCCCCACCAGCAATTAATAACTTTTGTAATCCCTAGCGTTACTAGGGATGGGTGGGGTTTGATGATGTCATCAACCCCGCCCATCCCCTGGAACACTAGATTACAGGAATGATTGACAGGAGGCAGGACTTAATTACATGATTTGCATAAGTCACATCATTAAGCCCCCTGCCCTCTTGCAGAAATCTATGGCTTTAAAAAGTTGGCAACCCTGAGTTAATATTGCTGAAGGTAGAAAGTTTAAGGATAACTTATAGTCAGCATTTAAAATTTCATACAATATTTTAATTACTTGAAACCATGTCATGTAGCTTTAGAAATGAAATGGCGATCACATGGAAATGTATCAAAAAGAACAGAGCAAAGAAACAAATAAATGCCATACAACAGACAAAATACATGGTTTGGCTAGAGGCAATCAAATTAAACAGAGGGACTAAACAAATGCTGGATGGATTTGAAGCATGTTCTTTCTGCCTAATGGCACAGAGAATGTGGATAAAGCCCTCGGGTTGTCACACAGTGAGGAACTAATGCTAGAAATCTGACATCTTATAAATTATAAGGAGTGAATCTGTTCTATCCTGTTTTACTGACCCCACAAGAGTAAATATGCCAGTAGTGATGAGGGCATGGGTTTTCCCAAGAATGGTTTACAAAGACAGAACATTTGCAAAGATACCAGTAGGCTGAATAGATTTGACTGGTAGATTGCATCAAGTCTAGGAAAGTTGCCAGACAAACTGCATGCTACGCTACAAAGAATTGTCCATTAAACTATGCTTCTGTTCTTCTATACAGTTACTGCTGCATTCACATATTAATGACGTAAAAAAAAAAAAACATATTTAGGAAAGAAGTTTTTGCTAACTATTTATTTGTCTTTTTAGTTATTGTAAAATAAGATAAAAAGTCACACTGCACACAATGGACTGGATCTAGAATGACAAAATGTGGGTTCTTTATGCACTCTGGTCCGGGTCCACAGGTCTGTCCGTGAGGCCACTTATGCATGCAAAGTATGTAAGTGGCCTGTTTTGACTGGTGGGTGAATGGGCCCTTCAGATGTTACATGTGTATTCTGCATGTAACTTCTATTGTAATGTGCTTAGTTCTATACAATAGATTTTCTGTTGTAAGAGGCATGTAAATTTTAGTGTGGGTGGTTATACCTCGTTATGAACGAGAGAGGGGGAGTGATGGGGTTAATTTACTCCCCTCTCTTATGCGGACGGACAGATCCCCGCCTGTATGGAAAGCATGCAAGGGTCTGGATCCAGTACTCTGTGTGCAGGAAAACGTTTGCCTCTCAGTGCAGAGAATGCGTTTACTTTAAACGTTCGGCCTGGATCTGGATCCACCGGAATCAGGTCTTCCTGCTGGAAGCCTTAAACTCCAAACGGCATAGTGCCTACTAACGCAGGCACAGCCAAGCACACCCCTAATAAATAACAACACCGACAACCATAGCTGGATTTAAAAGGGAACATGGTTTATTGAAACTGTTGAAATTGAAATTGGGCCAGACTATTAAATTTGGATTGTTTGTAATGTGGTAACCCAAAACCACTTATCATTATTTGAAACTAGGTGGCCCAAATAGCAGGAGGGGGTTCAGCCTTATCTTAACCTTGAGGTCATCTCCTCGACCTTGGCGCCCCCTTTGTCCGACCCTCCAGCATGACACTCGACCCTGTGAAATGCCCACCCCATTGAATGGAAGGTGGCAACCTAACAGGGCCCAACCGTTGAGATGTAGTGCCCTGCCCCCTGGGTTGTGCAGCCATTGGATTGGGCCACCCCCATTCCCCCAACATTTGGCACTATGACAAAACAAGGGAGGGACAAGCACTTCCTGCCTGATGTCATTTTTATATCCCCTAACCCCTCCTAACATAATATTTCTGTTTCCTGACTTAGTGTTACGGATCCTCGCTCCAATGTGTAAACCACACATCTGTCCTGATACCTGACAAATCTCTTTTCATTAAAACACTGAACTATATGAATTACTGCAGAGGTCAGAAGAGGTGTACCGGTCTGGGTGTATAGCTGGGACATGATGGGGTTAGAATATAGATTTGTTGAATACCTTATAGGAGAATGTAAAGAGTTTGGCACTGCAGGAGGGGCTAATAAAATGATTTACAGAGAGAGGCAGAAGATGAAGATTGTTGGTAATGTTGCACTGGTAATGGCAGTTAACCTTCTAAGATTGATGTTTTGGAAAGGATGAATTTATTTGTAATAATGTGGAAATGGATGTTGCAGCTTGAGTATGAAATCAATGTGATGCTTGGCTACAAGTTGAAATGATAAACTATGTAAATGTGAAGTACTTACCTGGACCCCGGTACAGCAGACGGCGGCAGCTTTGGGTGGAGGCGCCGTTTCTCCATGGTACCCCAGCGGGTCTGAAAGAATCCTCCGCAGACCAATGGAGATGCGGTACTTCATTGTTCACACATGCAGGATGTCTGTATCATCTGCCGTTTTCTCCTTCATCTCCTGCATATAAACGGCAGATGATACAGATATCCTGCATGTGTGTGCAATCAAAACATAACATAAACCGACAGCGATATTTCAAGGGAAAATCGTTGTGCTTTTATAGAAAAGCACAGCAATTTACCCTTGAAAAATCAATGCTAATCGACTGCGTTTGAAAATCGCGGGTAAAAATTGTTGGTTAGTGAATACCGCGATTTTAACAAAAAAATTGCGAGAAAATTGCGGCAAGACGGATTGATTTGAAATCGCTTGCAAAAAGCGACTTTAATAAATATACCCCTAAGTGTGCTGCCTATACACTAAACCCCCTATTAAATATATGATAACCCTGAGGATGGGCCGTTACTTATGGGCCCCTGCTATGGGCTTGCCCCCCAGGCAAAAATTTGGCAGCCCCTTGCATCTAGAATAATAAAATCATAATAATCAAATAATAAAATCTAACTTTTAGAGGACAAGAGGTTTTATCCACACATTGGAAACAACATATACATCAATATTTTTTTTTCCATAGGTTCCAGATATCACTGGTGGAGAATTGTCCCCTGGCGTTCTTGAGAATCTACCCTGGTTACCCCCCATATAATTTGGTCCTGTCTGTATTTTGTAAGGTCAATGGCTCTAGTAAAGCACCTCTCATAAATGTAATAAATTTTGTAATTATAATTTCGGTATTCAATGACTTTATGTGGATTGTGAAAAAAAATGATGTGCTAAACAAATGTCTTGACTGCGGGCATCATTTTTTGTTGTTGTTAATAGTAACATATTAACACTATTATGAAATAGATAGACTTTATGCCCTTTATTTTCTGTGCTAAATTTCATTCACAGTTGCTTGAATGCTTTTTTGTTTTGATTGTGTACCCTGCTAGAAAACATGACACCAATTTAAAGGATCAGCAAGTCGAGAAACATTACATAAGACAAAGAAAAGGCAGATATCTTGTTCAGCAGCAGAACATGCTGTGGTTTGGTGTTAAATCCTGAACTTTAAAAAGGGAGATGAGCTGGGTTCATCTGACACCAACAAATATGATATAGCCAAAGGGTATTTCACCCTGGTTAAATACCAGATGAATTAAAGGCTGTTGCCGGCAGCTGTGATGAATGTCACTAGGATGAAGGCTGATTGCTTGGTGAATGCTCTGAGTGAAGTATGTCGGATCCATCATCGTTAAGGTCAGCGAGTATTTCCAATGGTTCATGTGTGGGGCTTCGCTGGAGGCGGACAAAGAAACACAGGTGCCGAAAAATGTCTGTTTGAAAAACTGTCTGATGAAGAAATTGAAGAATAAAAATGTCATATGAAAAGTGCAATCTACAAATGAAATCAAATACACTCATTACATGTATTAAATGACACTTATCAGCATAACTGTTTACTAAGGATAAACAGTGCTTTTCCATAGTTTTTTCTGCACGATAAGCCTGGTGCTTTGCCAAATGTTAAACTGCACTGTCTGCGAGGACTCTAGATTTAAGTTTTTTTTTTCATATGTCTAATGCTCTGGGGTACAGACATAATTTCACCAGAAACCTATATCCCTTCCACATCATTAACTGAGTGAATCTCTCTCTCTTATTTCCTGGATGTCTAAAGATGACTAAATATCAAGATGACATTGACCTGTCAATTAGGAGAACTGAAGGAAGAGTGAGATATTAAGCTCCTTCAGTTGTACTGTAAAAACAATTTGGTTTTCGTTTACTTAAAATATCACTTCAGTATAGATATTTAGGACCTCATTTAAAGACAGGAAGAACTAAAAAAAAAAGGTTTTCTGCATTACACCATTTGCATGCAGGAAATACGGGTTCTGTTCGCCACTATGAAAATGGCCTTTTCCAAATACACACAGCCGACAGCTAATTGTCGGCTGTGTCTATTTTGAAAATGTCAGAAACTAGAAATTTACGCTGCAGACCCATCGACAGGTTAGTGCAGGAGAGGGAATGTAGTGTTGCAGGGTAGTCTTAGGGTTAGGCTGTGGAAAGGGGATGGATGGGAGAAGTGGAGACTTTGGGTTAGGCTCTGGGGACGGGATGGATTAGAGTAGGGGCGACTTAGGGTTAGATCCCAGGGAGAGGATGGATCGGGGAAGGGGAGACTTAGGGTTAGGATGTAGGGAAGGTAGGGTTAGGGCAATGGAAGGGAAGGGTTAGAGTGAGGATTAGCATAAGGGTTGGGGTTATAGTGATCAGTACTTACCTGTCTGTGGCGGGGCTGGAAGTTTCATTTCAGCTCCGTACTTGGAAATGAGGTACGGATGAATAAAGGCATCTCTTCTTCTCATTCCTTTTTATTGTTAGAAAAGAATGGGAGTCACAGTTAGAGGTTTTTTTTACCTATGAACGCGACAGAAATGGCTGCATCAGGATCGAGGTCCCATAGATCCGTCCTTGGAAATGGGGTGCGGATGAATAAAGGCATCTCTTCTTCTTATTCCTTTTTATTGTTAGAAAAGAATGGGAGTCACAGTTAGAGGTTTTTTTTACCTATGAACGCGACAGAAATGGCTGCATCAGGATCGAGGTCCCATAGAAGCTCTCCCCAAGAACCCATTGCAGATATATTACTGGCACTGGACCTGATCCACACTTAAGATCATTTTATGAATGCAAGCATACCTAATTTACGCACTACTAAGAATAATTTACTCCCCCGGCACTCCCCTTTCATGTACTTAGCTGACTTATGTGAACCCTACCTTAACATTTCCTTCATTTCCGTCTATGTAGGTGACTAATCAAGCCCATATTGTACAGTTTAAATGCCTCCCCCTAACCACAATGGGCCTGATCCAGACCTACACCCGCCATCGCTAGAAGCGTAAGAACGTCCCTACGTTCAGGTTAGTGTAGGTGGGCGGGGGGGCTAGGCGGCCATACGCTCCTGTGCGTAAGCCTTCAGCCGGCGTAAGGAAGGGGCCATACGCCCGCACAGGAAAGTGAACGCCGATACGCTGTGCTTTAGTAAGCACAGCGCATCGGCGTAGGTCTGGATCAGGCCCAATGTGTATATTATGCCTAGTGATGTCACACGCTATCATACAGATATTTGATAGTACGTAAACAAGTTACATACGATCAGAGTTCCAATGTGTAACATCTTGTGTATGGATGCACTGTGCACTCTCATGGCACGACTTGGTGCACACCTCTTGTATAAGTCGGCAGTTGTTTAATAAGTCTGGATCCGGAACCATTGCCCTTAATTCTGTGCTTGTAGCACAGATTTGCATGTCAGGGGAAAGTCTGTTTGTTAAAGTTGGCAAACAGGTGTTATTTAACATGCAGATTAGTTAACACCAGAAGAGGTGTCACACTGATGCAGAAGATTGAGCGGTTCACATACAAACCTGGCGAAAATCAAAATAACTGAATATGCTCCTTTCCATTGTATAACAGTTCAAGAGAAAATAACAGAGAATTAATGAATAAATACAATGATATTTCTATTCCTTAAGACCCTGCTTAATGCGTGATGACAGGTGTACAGGAAATAAGTATTTCCCCCGTATTCTGTTGTCTATTGGGTTAATTGACATAGGGAGTAAGGTCCTGATTCAGATTTAAGAAGGAGCTTGAAATTAAGGGCCTGATCCAGACCTACGCTGTCTGGCGTTAAGACGCCAGCCAGCAGCGTAAGATCGGCTTAAAAGCCTATCTGCGCATGCGCCGGGCAGACGGTCCGTACTATCACCGTAGTAACAGCTGAGTGGGCTTCCCATTGACGTTACTACGCTCAAGTTAGTGTAGGTGGGAGGGGGGAGGTAGTATAATAAGGGAGGGAGGGGATTGCGGGCATACGCTCCTGTGCGAGCGTATTTTCCCTAGCTTAGGCCGGCTGAAGTTAGGGTAGCCTTCAGCTGGTGTAAGCTAGGGAAAATACGCTCACACAGGGGGAGTGTCGGGGAGAGTGCACGCCGATACGCTGTGTTTTACTAAGCACAGCGCATCGGCGTAGGTCTGGATCAGGCCCTAAGAGAGGAAAGTTAAACCTGGGCTAAACCATGCTGATATCAGGGGGAGTCAATTGTATTCTTTGTATGAAAAGATATGTCTTTGAATTGCTTACTGCACATAGATACTGATCAGCTTTACTATTACAATGTTATTTAGACTTGGGCTGGGAGACATCACCTCTCAATTCTAATACTGTTTGGAACAGATGAACTATGACTCCCCTGCAACCAACATGGTTTAGCCCAGGAGTACCTTTCCTCTAATTTTCAAGCCCCTTCTTAAGTCTGAATCAGGCCCTAAGACAGTAATATGGAATCCTGGTAGGTATAATTCTTCTACAGAGTCAACCCTCATAATAGAATAGTTGAGAATATCTATGCAATTAACATACCCTCCAACATGACCCCCTCCATTCAGTACAAAATACTCTGCTCCTGCTCTTCCTTTCTAATCTCTGATTGCAGTCACCTGCAGTCACCTTTCTATTAAAATAACTAGTATAAGAGCAGCAGCAGAGTATTATGTACCGAATGGAGGGGGTCATGTTGAAGGGTCTGAAATACCGGTAATTTAGTAAAATGAACCCAGGAAATAAAATGTAACAGAAGCAGTAACACACCGACAAAACTTTCTATTACATGTTTTACATAGCTTCAATTTGAAAAGAAAACTTTCAAATGAGTTGTTCATATACAGTATCTTCTTTTTTGTTTTCATAAGATGGCTCCATCAGTGAGAGCACAATATCATACAATAATACAAAGATGTTAGTGGGTAACTTGACTTTTTTGTGTTTAAATGACAATTTATGATTTTGCATTCCCATACATGACCCTACATTGTCCAATAACAGATCTCACAGAATTTTTCATTATTAGATATTTCCCCGAAAACGTATTTGATTGGATGATTGGGTGTTGGAGCATTTGTTGACCTAGAAATTATATAATGGGTGGGCACCATTACAGTTAATAGTATTCAAAATTGTGTTAGGAAAGTGAAAAAGAGCTTTTGATATACTTACTAAATCCATCTTATCTACTGTTATTTAATAAAAAAAAAAAAATATATATATATATATATATTACAGTATCTTAAATATATACCTGCAGTATGTATAAGAGAGCCACTATTGAGCTCTGTTACCAAAGCCAAAACCTGTAAGCCAAGACAATCATGTTTATATTGATATTGATATTGCTTATACAGGATTTATACTTATAGACATTAGGACAAAGATATTAAGTTGACCTTTAACAATTAAACAATGATAATATTTTAAAATTAATAAGATGCCAACAGTCTTTAGTGCAGTATAAAGTGTACAGTGCTAATATAATGAAGCTGCCATATTTTATATAAACTAGAAAATGCTTCATTCTAATGTGGATAAAATGAAAGCCAAGAGGGCAACAGTAAACCCTTTCTGGACATATCCCTGAGGGCACGATAACGCCTAGTATTCCTTAAGTGATAAAGCCATGAGTGAGCAATGAAGGTTTTTATTTAATTGAATTAATTGCACAGCCCAATGTCAGCAGTAATGTTTCTTGTTTGAACCGGTAGTTACGATGCTTTTTAATTGCATTGAGTCTCGTCTTTATCCATTTCAGTGGCTTCAGTTGATACCCAGTAGCCAATGTATAATGTGTATTATGATGTGACAACTCTAAGCTGTTGAGACTACTGTTCCCCAGATGACATTAACTCAATAGGGATATAAATAATTAAACATGGTTATTTCATATAGATTTAGATTTATAATTAAGATTAATGAGTAAAAGTTTTGTCTTTTGAGTTTCCCATACTCCTGCCACAACCTAGTTCAGCATGTATATATTTGCCTTAGTAGTAGCTTTTGGTTATTTCTTATATTTATTATACATCAATCAAGCAAATATTAAGACCACTTGATTACTATTGTGTAGACCCCCCCCTTTTGTTGCCAAAACAGCTCTGATTCATTGAGGCATGGACTCCACAAGGCCTCTTAAAGTGTCCTGTGATATCTAGTACCCATATATTTGCAGCAGATCCTTTATATCCTGTTAAGTTGCAAGGTGGGTTCGTTCGGGGATCAGACTTGTTTTTCCAGCACATCCCACAAGTTACTTGATCGGATTTAGCTCTGGGGAATTTGGAGACAAAGCCACACCCTTACATTTTTGGCATGTTCCTCAAACCATTTTTGAACAATTGTTGCAGTGTGGCAGAAAGCATAAAAAAGGCCACTGTCATTAGGGAATTCTGTTGCCTGGAAGGGGGTACTCGGTCCAAAACAATATTTATGTAGATGGTATGTGTCAAAGTAGCATCCACATGAATGCCAGGACACAAGGTTTTCGAGCAGAACATTGCCCAGAGCATCATACTGCCTCCACCAGCTTGCCATCACTTCTTCTGCTAAGAGATGCACGTCACCCAACTATTTACAGAATGTAAAATAAAACATTATTCATCAGACCAGACCACCTTCTTTCATCGATCCATAGTAATCTTGTCATGCCCATTGTAGATGCTTTTGGCATTGGACATGGGTCAGGAAGGGCACTCTGACCAGTATGTAACTTTCATGGGTCTAGGCCAGGGATATTTTAAGAAATGAGTGGGCCCTTGTGCAGGATTTGTACATGGGCCCCCATCCCCTAAGGCCTGTATGAGTAGAAGGAGCAAAAGGGCTTCCGCAGCTATGTTGCTGGATGTCAGTGATGAACATCCTCTTCTTAAGCACACTTGGGGGGTTGCGATAGTGCGCTTAGGAGGTGGATATCAATCCCTGACATACAGCCTCATAGCTGCAGGAGCTACTGCAGATGGCACGCAGGCCAACTGGGAGATGAAACACATGACTTCTTCCATTGCCCAGTAAGACTTCAAGTCATGAGGAGTGACCTGAAGATGAAGAGAGAGAAAAGAAAAAGAAGACAGAAAAGTAAGAAACAGGAAAGAGATAAGTGAAGAGAGAGAGCTATATATCTACACACATGTACACAGATATAGGTGTATATATAGCTCTGTGCATATAAAGAGCACAGGAGCAGAACACAAATATGGGACAGAGCAGACATAGGACAGAGAAGGACATTGGACAGCAAATAGCAGGACATAGAGGAGCAAGGCACAGGACAGAGCAGAGAGACAAAGAAAGCACAGAGCGAAAACAACAGAGCAGCATAGAGGGACAAAGGGCCAGTACCAGACCTACGGCCGCCAGTGATTTTATGTTAACCGCTAGCATAAAATTGCACATTAATACTTACTGCGCATGTGCGCGTACAGGCCTGGCACATAACAGCAGCGTAAAAACGCACAAAGGGGTGTGCCAACCATACAACATCTGTAATTACGCTTCGTAGGTGGGGTGAGGCATTTTTATTGTACAGTATGGGTGAGCTTAGGCAGGTAACTACGTGCAGCCATTACAGACGCCATGAGATACACATTGAAAAGTTAGGGTAGGGTTTGGAAAACGTAAAACGGCAAAAGTACGTACGAGCGAGGGGAGTGTCTATGGGAGTGCATATTAATTACAATAGCGTAAATACGACATGCATTGACGTGTAATCTAGCTCTGGATTCGGCCCATATCCGAACCTCTGACCAAGCACAGTGGTCTGAAAGTCCGTATGTAAGAGGGTTGTGAACTCCCACGTCACTCCCCTCTCACGTACGGTGTTTAGTTAAGATCCGCGCCCATAAATCTGCCTTAAGTTCTCTGTAAAGATCTGCTTACGGATGAAATGGTGATCTGTACCTAAGTTCTTAATAATGCCCATACTGTGTAATTTAAAAGGGTGTTCCCGCCCACCTTGTGGACTTTGGCCATGCGTAGGGTACGGCCCTTCCCTCTTCCTGCCGTACGGCACATCTTACATACAGAATTGCATTCCATACACAAGGAGAACTGCTACGGAACAACTGCTGCATGGATCCACAGTTGCATAATTTAGGCTGACTTATGTAAGTGGCTTGCGTAAGTCGCCTAACATTATTAGGTCTGGATACAGCCCTAATTGCTTGGATGGGATTGTAGGCTATCTCCCATTCTACATCCATGTTGCCTGATTAAACTTACAAGGAATGACACTTTTGACAGAGGGGCTAGGTTGTGATCAGTAGTGGACGTGTATTGGTATTATACTATACAATAGCCTTTGCTCTGTGTACCAATCCAGTGCCATGTCACATTTGCAGGAGTTGTAACATTTAAGATAGGTCTTTCTTATTGGAAGTCTCTTGGAGCAAAAGTGGTTGGCATTGTGATCATTCAGATGCATGTATATAGGGGACTTGCAATCGTGGATTTGTTTGCAAAGGCTGCTCTGGGATTTGATCACATTGGAACTGTTAATCTAGTGTCTGGTCCATAGTTTATAACTGTACTCCAATGCAAAATGAGGGAAAGGAGAGAACAGTACGTAAAAACCATGGGATCCATTTACTAAATGGTGAAGACTTCGTTTTCAAGAGATAAAGATCGTTTTCACCTGCCTTTATTTCCTAAAAACAAAGTCTTCACCATTTACAAAGCTAGCATTGCCACGGAAACCATTGCAATCATCAGCCTGTACACCACGATTGCCGGCCCGCTGTAATCAGTGCAGGCCGGCTGATCTCAATATTTACTAAGTGTACTAAATATATCCCCATTTCAGGATGGCGTTATAATAAGTATTCCAGCGGTCTCCCCATATACCCCTCCCCAGGGGGGTATGTATAGAGAGACCGGTAGAATACACAGAATGTGTCGGTGTTAGTAAAAAAAATATTTACAATGGTTTTTTTAATTAAATAATTAAAAAACAAAATAACTAATTCCATGCAGTAAAAGAAAGCCTGGATTACTAAAATATCACTCAATGCACTATTATTACTAAATGGAGCCCAGAACGTGAATTGGACCTGTCGTAAACAGGTTCTGTAAAGATGATTGTTCCAGCCATTTGTCTGGTGGGGTCTGGCATTATAATAATATCAAATAACTGTGATACTCTGATATTGCGATGAGCCTTTACTAGCTATATTGTAATATAAATTCAGATTTTTGGGTAAGAGAATATATTGATCTTTCATATGAAATTGTAACTGCTGTCTGCATTTTAGTATCAGCTATTTCCCAGCTATGATCTCATTCATCTGCATCTGTATATATCTCCTGATCTCAAACCTGATACACTATATGCATCACCTTTTCAGATAACCTGACACCATTACCGCTTGCAAAAATGTCACTACATGTAGGCACCTATTGACCTTATACCAAGATCTATGATAGCTGCTTTCTCTGGTATTCTGATCTCACAAATGTGCATAGTTATTTATATATTTAGGGAGGAAGGAAGGACGTTTCAGCTGTATCCTTCCTTCCTGGCATTGGGCTCATCTTCTTCAGACCATGCTGTTCCCATCATTCTGTATGAGGAATAAATGGTTATGAGATTCAGCAAATGGAGAGGAGCCTAACTCTTCTCAGTATGTTGTTCAAGATGATCTCCACCTCAGAACCTACATTGTTAAAAATGAGCCAGATCCTGAGCTAAGTTCGCTAGTGTATTACACTAGCCGATGACGTCAAAGCAGCTATTTGTATTTACTGCGCATGTGCACGGCCAATGTTACGCCACGTAACTCCTAACGTACGTACCATCAGTGTAAATACGAACAAATACGACACCCGTAATTACGCTTTGGAGGTGGAGGGAGGCATTTAAATTGGACAGTATGGGCCGGGTTAGGCCGTCATGTACGTAAATTCATTACATACGTCAGTACTTGCGCTAGGAAAAGTTAAGGTAGGGTTTGGGAAGCATAAATCGGCCAAAGTACGTTAGAGCGACGGGAGTGCCTAGGGGAATGCATAGAACTTCCGCTAGTAAAAATACGCTACACGTTCTAGTGTAACTAGCCCATAGGTCTGGATTTACCTCATGTCCCCAGTCACAAACCAGTAAGAAGTTGTAGGTGCATTATTTAATGGTTCCAGGATCCTGAAATTACTGGAAAAGGTGCTCCACAAGGAATCACAGGACGGGTAAGTTTTGTAAATACCCTTCAGGGTCCATATAATGCCTTATAAGCCTACAAGCCATGGAACTTTAATATAAGACTTTCATGTACATGTTTAGTTTATCAACTGATTGGAGCAACCAATTTATATAACAGTGTTTGGATGCCTGGGACCAGCAGCTGACTGGGGGCTGGTCTACAGACTAAAAGCACATGATATATGACCCAATATAGGGACTCTCACTGTTAC
>WWET01002239.1:189103-206208 GCA_011038615.1 Limnodynastes dumerilii
TAATGTATTTCAGACGTATTTTGGACTCACGTAAAATTGGCACACCCACACGTAAGTATTTACATGACACATACGTGAATAGCCCATACGTTCACAATTACGCTATGTTACTGAGCGTATTTTCTATGGTGCGCATGCGCAGTACTTACCAAAAGGCGATTTTACATCTCCGCCACGCGTAAATTTACTCACAAGCGTTGTTCTGGATCTGGCCCAATTTAAATAAAAGTTAAAATTTCAGGTTTTGAAAATAAAAACATATTAATGTATACTACATGTATTTTAGCTTGTCTGTTGTTAGATATGTCAAAATTCACAATAATAATACTCTTCAATATTTTTGAGATACACAGTACTGGACTCAATTTAAAACCAAAGTGGATGAAAAATATCAAAGCATGCCACAGGAGAGGACACATAACTTTGAGTAATTACACATACAGAGGCACAGTCCAAACAAGTTAGAGAAAAACACAGTTACACAGAAGGAAAACAACACGTGTACATTTAAACAGTAAACAAGTCCCTCCCTAGGAACCACACGCAGCCCTTTCACAATGTCAGGGCAGACCCGGGACCCAGAATTTCCCAGGTTTACCTTGCTGGACATAACAGGGCTTTTTGTTAAAAGTCTAGCAAATAATAAAAACACCAAAATATACAAGAATTACTGCGCTATTGGCTCATCTGAAACAAGTATTCACGCTCAGTACAATTGGTCTCAAAACAATGATCCAAAAATCAGTATGATAATTAAAATATGGATAGTAATCCCAAATATACAGTTCTGAAGGATAGAATAAAGTCCAGAAAGGGAGATACAAATGTAGTTCTCCTTATATATATATATAAAAGGAACACCTTGTGTAATGGGTAACTGCTGGAATCTAAAGGTACATCTATAACAGTCAGCCAGAAAAACAAGATGGATTATGCGGGCTTACCCGCTGACAGACGCGCGTCCACGTCTGTCTGCTGTGAGTCCCAGTAGGTAATGAGGTCTCCGTTACTCTGTCAAGTCGGAGCCGTAATTTAGGAGCATCTGTGAAGTGAGAGCTGCACGTATCCTGGCGAGAGTTGGTCTTCCGTTGCTCCGACTCGTCGGGGCTGAGGGAGATATCCCGGGAGGGAGGTGGGCGGCTCTCTGCAATGTAGTGAAGTCTCCGTATGGCTGTATAGGTATGCAGTAGTGGTTTAGAAAGAATCTCCGTATCCAGCAAGGTGTTTTCAAATGACAGGTTTTAATAATAAAACACAGTAATAAGCCGGATTGAAAAAAAATAAACCTTATTGCCGGGATGGAGATCTGAAAGTAGTATGTTTAAACTGTTCTACTGTGTTAGCCTCAACCACCTCAGATTGGAGGATATTCCACTTATCTATCACCCTTTCAGAGAAGACATTTTTCTCACATTTCCCCTACTACCCTCCAGTTTATACACATGCCCTCATGTTCTATTACACCTCTTCCTTTGAAAAATGCCACCCTCCAGTTTATACGGGTTGCAGTCGACGCCTCGAAAATGCTTTTTCTGAAATAGAGACGGCCAAAAGCTAATTTTTGTCTGTCTCTATTTAGAAAATAGCACTAATATAACATTTTTATTAATGAATGGGTAAGTATTCCGATTGGCATTCTTACCCATTCATTCATTTAGAATGCCGCCGACCTAACGGTCAGATGAGTATTACGGAGTATTACAGAGAACTCTATGGAGAGTTTTAGGTTTAGGAGTCTATGGGGAGTTTTAGGGTTAGACTACGGGAAAGAAAGTCTTAAACTGGCCACACACTAGAGTGATTATCGGCCCAAACGCACGATTATCGTGGATTATCGTGGATTGGGCCAAATATCGCTCTAGTGTGTGGTGCGATAAAACCATCCAAAAATGCTAGGGTCCGATTATCACATCTTTTGGAATTCCTAAATGATAATTGGACCCTAGCTGCGATTTTTGGAGGTACCTAGCGCACTGCCCTTTCTCCCTCTGTGTAAAATGACTGCTGGATAGACATATAACACAGAAAGAGAGAGGGCAGAGCGCTGCAGAGCCAGTCTGCAGAGCTGTGTCCTTTTTCCCTTTGTCTGGCTATACAGCGCTGTATAGCCAGACGGGGAGAGAGGACACAGTGCTGCAGCCTATCAGCGTGAAAGCTGGGTCTCCTGTCAGGAGACCCAGCCAATCAGAGAGAGACTGCAGCCAGCCAATAGGCTCTACAACAGAGATTATCGCCCCAGTGTATGGTGCCGATATGGGGACTTTTCCCCAAGGGAAAATCATCATGTTTATCGCCAGCCACATGCTGGGAGCGATAATCGCTCTAGTGTGTGGCCAGCTTTAGGGCCTGATTCAATTAGGTGCGATGACAGGGAAAAGCTAACGGTGCGCTTTTTCCCATCATTTACGGTACCTAAAATCCAGCAATTTTTATGTGTACCTCTATGGGGTGCGCATAAAAATCTCCCAAAAAATATGAGAAAGGGAGTTTTAGGGTCAGGCTGCAGGGAAGGGAGTCTTAGGGTCAGGCTGTGGGGAAGGGATGGTTAGGGTAATGGATGGGTTAGGTTAGGGTAATGGAAGGGGAGGGTTAGGGTAAGGATTAGGATAAGAGTTAGGGTTACATTAATACTTACTCCTCGCAACTGGCTGGGAGAAAACGGTCCTTTTTAAAAAAAAACCCACACATGCATGCCCTCATGTTTTATTGTAAATCTGTCTTTAAATTTTTTTTTATTCCTCTAGCTTTTCTTGGTATGTTTTATGACACCTTCTAATGTATTTATGTCTTTCTGGAGATATGGCCATGGAATTGAACACAGTATTCCAGGTGAGGCCGTACCAATGTTGTGCCATTAATGATATATTGAACTTTTGTGTTTTGTGTTTTTGTGCCCCAAGTGCATGATTTTGCATTTTTTGGCAATAAACTGCAGTTGCCACACTCTTGATCATTCCTCCAGTCTACCTAGACCATCATTTTGTGTAATCCTCCTGGGACCAGATTTACTAAGCTGCGGGAAAGAAAAAGTGGAGCTGTTGACCATAAGCGACCAATCAGGTTCTAGCTAACATTTTCTAGTATGTAATAGGAAAGTTAGATCTTGAATCTAATTGGTTGCTATGGGCAACATCTCTACTTTTCCATTCCCACAGCTTAGTAAATCTGGTCACTGGTGTGTTACATATCTTTGTGTCAACTGCAAAAAGGCACATTTTCCCCTTCATAACAAAGGAAATGTGACTAATGAAGATATTAAATAGCATTGATCCAAGTACAGATTCCTGAGGGACTCCACCATACCAACCCCAGAAGGTATTCTATTTACTACAACCCCCTGTTGTCTGTCTTGTAACCAAGATCCACACAACTATCTCAGAGTCCAGTCCCAAATTTTCCAGCTTATTTAACAGTCTGTTATGTGGCACAGTGTAAAGGCTAAAATCTATGGTATGCTGTAATTAAGCATTTATTATTATTACTTGATTGCTTGATAATTGCTTCATTACAGCATACCATAGATTTTACTTTTATACAGCCTAATGCACCTTGCGAACAGTCTTTCCCCCTAATTTACCTTCAGGTTGGTTTCAATCCATACTGCGGAGGTAATAATACAATACCTCATTACCAATAATTGTATGTTGACAAGACTTACAAGTCTACAGACACACTTTCACACTGCTGGAACTCATTGAAAGGAAAAATATCTGAACTCTGGATTGTCTGGATTGTCATGTGCAAGATTTGCAATCCTCACAATCCATTCCAAACTCACAAAATTGATCATTTTTTTAAAATCTGATAAATGGTAACAAGTGGGCAAAAAAAATGTTTTTATCTGAAAAGCTTTTTCTTCCCACCTCTGACTGCTATAATCATATATTATCATGCATGGAAAACAAGACCTCTGTAGACCATTTTCTATTATTTTCAAGCTTGATATGAGAAGGAATCTTTTTGTTGCACTTTACCATAAAATATTGGAAGTATTTCAAAGCCAAAGGGCCAGATGTACTTAGCTGCAGGAAAGGAAAAGTGGAGATGTTGCTCATAGAAACCAATCAGATTCAAGCTCTCACTTTCCTTATACTAGAATACATCAGCTAGAATTGATTGGTTGCTATGGGCAACATCTCCATTTTTCTTTTATCACAGCTAAGTACATTTTGTCCAAAGTGTTTTTAAGCTTTGCAACATTTCTTTGGCACTAACCTGTATAAATCCAAAAGAACTTGAGCAGCAGAGTGCATGCATATTTTATCCCCTTCACAAGCAATTATAGCTTTCCTTTCCTTGTTCACACAAATACTGACATGCTGAAAACCATTCAGCCACTTCTTTTTTACTGTGATTTTTCTAGTTTCATTGATTTGGGCTAAGAAATGCCCATTCTTAGTTGCAAAAACATTAAAGTAATATACTTTTATTTGCAGAACTGTATTTCCATGCATTTATATAGAATGCTAAATGTATTGGCTATAGTGAAGAAATCGGGAAGCAGTTGTCTACTTTTTACTGTTCTTGAGCATTCTAGAACAGATCCTGAGTAATGCAGAGAGAGTATGTAATCCAATTGCTTTGACTGGAAAACACCAGCTTTTGGTACTGTGGTGCATGCGCAGGCCTGCAGTACCAGGATGGAATTCTGGACCCAGAGATTCCTGGCAGTTAATGCGATGGAAGGCAGGACAGAGCTAGAAGCAGAAGCGCTTTCACTCTATGGAAGGGGGACGGATACAAAATGTTCAGTAAGGACTGGGTTTAGCCCTTACATACAATCCACATTTCCAACTCTCACCCATTTTATGTGAGGATGGTACAGAAATGTTAAGGTAGAGCCCTGGGAACCTAACTTTGTATGAGCAAGGGGAGTGGCCTCCAATTGCCTATACAGAATTTAGAATACAGGTGGTGGAGGTATGAATCTGGTATCCTGTTCTTATTAACTGTATGGAAGATTTAATGTGCCAATTCAGGTCAAGCTCTTTATTCAGACTAAATCTAGGTACACAATGGGGCATTTTCTGCCAATAATGGTGCAGATCACACGATCAAATGACAGTTTCAGAAGATATCTTCCCAGTGTGTACTGTCCAAAAATGCTGTACAATCATCTGAAACAACAATTGCAGATGAAATAAGTTGAAATGATCTGGTGTACCAGACCAATGAGAAGCAATTGCTAGCTGGAGCAATTGTAGCAGGAGGGATTGGTGCTGCACACAGCAGATGAAGGACTGGATTCAGAGTTCCATGTATGCGCGAGGCGGAATCGTGCAAGCTAATATAAATATGGGCTATTCAAGGATGCATCCTATAGCCCACTCTGAATAGCATGTAGGTGCTGTTTCAGAGTAGTATGCACTGAATTGGCCTATGGCTTATATAAAAAAAAAAACACAGTCGGAGCCTTAATTGCTCCGACCCGCAGGGTTTTTTTTGTTTTTTTTAACATAGTAAAAAATGAACCCCTTCGCCCATCTGCCCCGCCACTGCAACCTATGTAAAAAAATTAATAAAGTACAGCCCGACAGGGCATGCTGCCACAAGTAGAACTACAAGCGCAAGCATACCCATTAATGACAAGGCATGTTTGCGCTAGTAGCACTACTATCGGCAGCATGCCCTGCTATCCATGGCACGTTGCGACAAATAGCGTGCCATGGCCATTACTTACAATTCCCAAAAATACTCTGCCCGCATAAAAACTACATTGAACATGTCCACATGTGCCCCCCCCCACCAAAAAATAAAGAAAGAAAATATGTCACACATCCCTGTGCCCTTCATTAAAAAAAAAATACTGTGCAAGATCCAAGTAAGATCCTTAAACCTTTGCCAAAAAACCCCCCCCAAAAAAAACAATATGCAGATACTAGAAAGATTAAAAATGCCCCTCAAAATTATAAATATATAAAAAAAAAGTGCCCAATATAATTGTCCCCGTACTTGTCAAAATCAAAGTAGTGTCCTGAAATAAAATGTCCAAAAATGCCCATAAAATGGCCCAAAAAATAATAAAAAAAATACTTACCTGCTCTGATGGTGGTCCAGTCTTGTAAGCTTTTAATCCGAGGGGGTGTCTTTGGCAATAAAAAAAAACCCTATAGAGATGACGCAAACTATGTCCTGCACGCAGGACATCCCGGCGCTAATGACAGTTGGCCTGTCATTGGGGTATACTTACACCCTCTGCCAGCTCCGGTGAGCTGCACCTACACTTACACCATCCCTGAGATGGTGGAAGCGTAGGGCTTGTTAAGGAGCCACCGGACTGACCTGCACGGAATATTTAAATGAGG
Organism: Limnodynastes dumerilii; assembly: GCA_011038615.1. NCBI lineage: Eukaryota > Metazoa > Chordata > Amphibia > Anura > Limnodynastidae > Limnodynastes > Limnodynastes dumerilii. The sequence continues at coordinate 195,409 of WWET01002239.1, forward strand.
AAAACTCACCTTTTCTCATTTAAGTATTCTGGAACACCCCTTTTTGCAGGTGGAATCGTATGCTGGCGGATACACTAAACTCAGCCAGCAATACGACTTCCTTGCACTTTTTGCGCATGCGCAGTTCAACAAAAACGCTGCGCATCCGTGTGATTTTCACACAGATGCACTACTCTGAATCAGGTCCGAAATGAGCTGGAATCTGTAGTAGTTGCAATGATATGCAGAATCAAATGTAGGCCAGCAAGTGCTGCAAACAAGGTGATTGTAGTCTGGAAGCAAGAGACAGGATGCACACTGGAGGATTCCAATAATGAATTGCTGGAGTTAGGTAATATGCAAAGTTCACAAGTTGTTCTGGACAGTTTGCACAGTGCTCAGGGTTTAAATAGCCTGCTCCCTGCAAGGATTAGTGGATCAAGTCACAAGACTGCTAGTGGCAGGGCCTAATGGTTTATCTCTAGTCATGTGGCGATTGGTAGAGAGCGGCACCTCTGCGGAGGGGAAGCACAGGCAGGAATGGCAAGAGCAGCCGAAATACATTGGCACCCAGGGCACGTGCCCTAGAAAACCCACCCTAGTTACCCCACTGCCCTGAGTTTCTCTTACAAAGGCTGTTCTCTCACAGTAGACCCTCTTTTCACTACACTTTTTCCTCACATGGCTCCTGTCTTTCCTCCACTTTCTCCTCAAATTGCTCCTGGCTTTGCTCCACTTTCTCCTCACATAGCTTTTGTCTTTCCTCCGCTTTCTCCTCACACCTCTTGTCTTTCCTCCACTTTCTCCTCACACAGCTCCTGTATTCCTTCCACTTTCTCCTCACAAAGCTTCTGTCTCTTCCACTTTCTCCTCACACAACTTCAGTCTTTCCTCCACTTTCTCTTCACACAACTTCAGTCTTTCCTCCACTTTCTCCTTACACAGCTTCTGTCTCCTTTACTTTCTCCTTACATGGATCCAGTCTTTCCTCCACTTTCTCCTCACACAGCTTCTGTCTCCTCCACTTTCTCCTCACACAGCTCCTGTCTCCTCCACTTTCTCCTCACACAGCTTCTGTCTTTCCTCCTCTTTCTCCAGAAAGAGTTACGCCGGGCAACCTCTGCTCTGCGCATGCGTAGATCGGCTTTTCAGACGATCTTACGCCTACACCCGCCATATTAACTATGGCGGGGGGGGCTCTGGCTCAGCGCCACCNCCCCCCCCCGCCATATTAACTATGGCGGGCGTAGCTCTGGATCAGCCCCACTGCTTCTGTCTTCCCTCCACTTTCTCCTCACACAGCTTCTGTCTTCCCTCCACTTTCTCCTCACACAGCTCCTGCATATCTTCTAAACTGTGATTTAATGAACTAACTAACTAAAAAAACAGGTGGTTATCATAGTAACTAACAGGTGGAATCTTAGGAGCAGAGCGTTTTGTATCTAATAGAATGGGTCATGTTGTCTGCTGTCTTCCTTCCACTTTCTCCTCACACAGGACTGGATTCACAGATCAGAATGAGTTAGGTGCAGCAATACCTACCTTACATGACCTGCCCCCTAACCCACCCCCATTTTTAGGAACCTAATGGCACTTATGAGTGCCATAGGGCTTCCTTAACTAACCATTCATATTGTCCTTTGTAATAGGGCACCAGATTCTTAAGCTTTAATACAGTCCACAGTTTTCCCTCCACTTTTTCCTCACACAGCTTCTGTCTTCCCTCCACTTTCTCCTCACACAGCTTCTGTCTTCCCTTCACTTTCTCAAGCTCCACCCCACCTTCTTGTCCTCAGTCACATTAAACGTGCTACGCTGAGTCATAAGTCTTGCTTTCTTTAAACATACAGAACCCTCTCCCAGACAGAAAAGAGACATGTTGCAAAAAAAGGATTCAAATCGAGACCTTGTGTTTATTAACAAATAAACAAATAAACAATGCAATATGCATAACAATAATATTAAACACTTACATAATTCAGATGGTGATGGAAGAAGGCAGCACAAACTATGACGCTCTAAACTTTGCTAAGCAAATCTACCCCACCTCCCTCTAAACCTCGCTTAGCGACTAATCACAAAGTGGGGGCCTGAAATCTACCCCACTTCTAAGCGTCTGCCTTCCGCCTCGGAGATAATTCACGTTCTCCCCAGTTAACCCACTAAACACCGGGCCCGCCCCTTAAATGAAACACGGTGCAATACCGCCCCAACTGAGAAGAAAACTCCTTGGCTCATCCCCACTACGCCTCACAATGCACTGTACTGCCTTCCCGCCACCACAAAACACAAATAGTCATCAAATAGATTCAAGAATCCATACCAATAACAAACTCACAGTAACCATTATGGGGAGGGAGGGAGAGTGAATTTCAGAGAAGAAACGGAGGCTGGGCCACTCCCCTCAGGGGTTTTTAAGCTGAAGCCCCAATCTCCTCCCCTCACGCCCCGATTGGATCCCAAGGGAAAATATTTAGAAATACCCATAACCCCATAACCATGTCCCAGCCTCCATTCCCAGCACGCAGTTTAATTTCCCTCAGGTTATTAACCCTCGGTCCACTTAATCTCTGCTAGTATTCTGACACCTTTTCTACAACTATAAAAGGGATAATTGACAAAATTGTGATCTCAACCCAGCCCTCTGTCAGCAGTCTCCTTCCTCTGGGTGGGTTGAAATGCATTATGATTAATTAGCACAGATTTGCCTTCACACACAAAAATTTATGGCAGTTCAGCAAAATTCAGAAGTAAAGCTCTGGCCCTTTGCACTAAGTACAATAGGGGTATAATTATGCAACTTACACATGATTCATAGGTGAAAGAACACAGGACAGGGTTATAAGATCCATATGCCATATCTTCGCATCCGTGCAAGAACTAGGGAAATCACTCCCATTGCTCACACAGAATTCCGATAGCTTGATCCTACATTCATTGTTCTGTTCCATTACCACTTAAAATGGCAATACATAGAAAGTGTGAATCCCTGTACTGTAACTTGTAATACTAAACTCATCCCACTTGTAAGGACAGCCCATCCCCCTGATAAAAGTTGTTGTGTTGGAAGTGTCTATAATAAGAAGTCTGACGATCGCGTTTTCACCCCATTTACATTTCTCACAGTGTGGGGCTGATGCAGAGCCACACATCAATCAGCGCGCAAAACATGGTCAGGCTGTGTGCGATCCAAAGGTGACCACAATGATACCTCTAGATGACTATAGAAATAGGTACTTGCACATAGCGTGCTGGCACAAAGCAGCCAAGCTCCATACAGCTGCATGAATATATATATGTTATGCAAGAGCAGAGCATTACAATGTAATGTGTACTGGAAATGGTGGTTATGATTTGTGTGAGTGCTTCAGCCACAATGCAAATGCACTAAAACTACAGAATATACAGAAATATATTTTTATTAATAACTATATATACTCTTATAAGCACAATGCTCTAGCAGTGATTCCATACCCTCCCACTGTACCTATTTAGCAGGTACAGTACCTTTTTTTTTTAGTGGTCTGTACCGGCTAAAATGGCTCTTCTACCGGATTCTGACCCAGCAGTTCCCTCCCCCCTATACTCACCTTCCAGTCCTGAAACATCTGACTATAACAGAGCTGCAGGGATAGACTCCTACAGCACTGCTATAGTGGCAGGACCCTCTCCTGTGAGTTCTAAGCACATATAATAAGGTATAAAATTAAAATATATTAAAGCCCCGCCCCTTCGCTGGACAAGCCGCACCCCCTTCATGGACACGCCCCCCAGGTGTACCGATTTTACAGTAAAAAAATGTTGGAGGGTATGTGATTCCATAAAATTTAGTATTGCATTTGAAATATGAAATGCTATTGTAATGGTCCCGGGACCTAGAAATGACCTGTGGCTGATGCAAATGTGTTGTGTTTATTGCCATCTGCATTGGTGCCTGGATTGAGTACAATTACGTGGGCATGTTCTTACTGTACATTCACTACATGGCCTTTAAAAAGCAAGCGGTCGTGCAGACCGTGTTTACATCTGGGCCAGCACACACAACGTTTCTAAGCTTGTGCAATTGAAAATAACTCTGAGATATATGTTCAGCCCTGCATCAAGCCCTGTGTGTGAATGTGCAAACTGTGAAAGCTGCCGTTTTATACATAGTTACTTTTTGGAAGTTTTTATCTGGCCCACAATTGCTTCAGTTTTAGGTGTGTTGATTTTCACCTTCTGAAGCCCTGGTATGTCTAATGAAAATGGACCAGTTCCAGAATTCCAAGAAGGGGTGTTTTTCGATCATTAGGAGGTCAAACCGTAGCAGTAGCAAAGGTCTGAATCAAATCCAATGGGCCTGATCCAGAGTAACGCCCGCCGTCGCTCGGACGGCGGGCATAAGCGTAAGATCGGCTTTGCAGCCGATCTGCGCATGCGCCGGGCAGATGTTGCCCGGCGTTGCTACGGCAACGCCCGATCCTGGATCGGGCGTCCGTAGCAGCGCCGTAGGGACGCTGGAGGGAAGGCAAACAAAGAGAGAGGGAAAAGAGGCAAGGATCCCCTGGTGACATGTGAGCATATAGGAAACACTTGGAAGACCAACAATCATAAGAAACAGTTCAATGGCAGCATCTCATTGGGCCTGATCCAGAGCTACGGCCGCCGTCGCTAGTACGGCGAAGGGCAGATGTTGCATCGTTGATCGGGCGTCCATAGTAGCCGAAGTTAGGGTAGCCTTCAGCCGGTGTAAGGAAGGGGCCATACGCTCGCACAGGGGGAGTGCCAGGGGGAGTCAGCGATGTAACGCTGAGCGTTAGTACGCTCAGCGCTACATCGTACCTCTGGATCAGGCCCAATGACACTAATAGTAATGATTAAAATGCTTCTGAAAATATGTGTATAGCTATAAATAATATGTTTTAGTTTACTTTTAAATTGTGTCTAAATTACAGACAGCTCTGAATTCACAACAAATTCTTTATATTGATGCTATTCTGGGGCCGTATTCAGAGATCCGTTTTTTTATGTATGCAATTATATGCACGGCTGGAGCAGGGAAACACCCACCAACAACCCCGACACTCCCCTCTCCAGGGCGTGCTCCTGGTGACTTACAAGTCTCTAGACCACTCTGTTCTTTCTGTGTGTACTTCCGAGCGTATATGTGCTCCGGCCATGCGATTCTTTATAACCGCGCCTCCATGAGTTCATGTAAATGCCTTCCCCCCCCACTTTTATGTAAATTTTTAGGTACGGATTTCTACGCCGCCTATCCACACGTATGTCCCCAAGTGCGATTCACAAGCCCGTGCCTAGAGCACTTATGAGCATATATTCAACGTCACTTACGTAAATAAAGTTACTATGCATGCGCAGTTGATCCGATCCTAAAAATACGCACGTAACTCCCCGCCAAAACGGTTCTCTGAATACGGTCCCTGAAGTAGAAATTTAAAGTACATAACAAAAAATGTTTTGTTTTCATTAAATCAGGGAAACTATCAGCCATCACTGAACAGGTTAATTAGGTACCATTTATATTGCATTTGTTGACTTAGTGGATCCACTCCATCTGATTTGTAAAAAAAAATTGATTTAGAAAAGGTTTTCCCACTGCATCATACTCTTGTATCTCCTGCCATCATGCATCATTCGCAAAGTGCATGACAGAAAAAGGCACTTTATGGTGTTAAAATCAGAAAACGTCTCTGAAAACACTTGAGAAGTACATAGCATGTGAGCTCCCTAGAGAAGATTTTAGCTTCTAAACAGCAAAATCCTGAGGGCAAAGTGGTGCAGCGTGGAGCAAATATGAAAACATCAAGAAGAACTTTGACATGTGCTTTCAATAACAAGGGTGAGCTGAGGAATACAAGATATCAAGATACAGGTGTTTCCATTTAATGTCATACAACAGTATGACAATGAAAAAGTTTTATGAATAGCATACCATGTAAATGAAATCTTAATCATAGAAAATTATTATTTTTTTAATTATCCAGAATTTTATCTTTTCTAATATGAACATTTTAATTCTAGAACAGCAAGAACCGCCATAGTCATCTATTAGAGAAATGTCTTCTGTTCTCCTTACTGTGTTCGCAACCAGCCAGAGATCTGCAGCCACGTTTGTCCCCACCATCAGGAGCTCCAGTGAACATCTAGGGCCAGATTTACTAAGCTGCGGGTTTGGAAAAGTGGAGATGTTGTCTATAGTAACCAATCAGATTTTAGCTTTCACTTTCTTTTTACATTATAGAGAATGTCAGCTAAAATCTGATTGGTTGCTATGGGCAACATCTCCACTTTTCCAAACCCGCAGCTTAGTAAATCTGGCTCCTAGGATTATATTTACAAAACGTGAAAAAATCGCCTAAAATCGTGTGAGTTTGCTGTGAATATCAAATCCCTGTATTCACTAAAGGTAAACTCACATGAGTTTAGGCATCTGTAAAATCGCAGAACCTAAAATCGCAACTGTGATTTTTTCAGTGTTACACATACAACTCACTGTATTCACAAAGGTCGCTTTGACAAACTCAGAGTAAAATCACCATTAACTCGCTGTTTAGCAATTCGCCCTTGCCTAGAGGCGAGTTAGTGACAATTCACCCTGCGAGTCAGAAAAACACTTGTCAATCTTGTAGACGTGTTTTTTCTGAGTGTCAAAGCCGACCGCAGCATGGTTGAAAGCCTTAGCCATGCAGTGCTGATAGAACTACAAGGCTACTGCGCTGTGTGTGTTGTGCGTGAATGCAGTGTGTGATGACGTAAGTTACAGTCAGGCCAGTGTAACTGATGTCATCCTTTATATAAAAGGCTGCCCCCTAGCGACCGAATTGTCATTAGGAGCAGCCCAGAAGAAGGAGGAGCCTGTCCCCGCCGTGTCAAGCACCGAAGAGCCAGAGGACCGGACCAGAACAACGGGGATTCCACTGCAAGCAACCGGAAGACAGGCTCCAATCAACTGAAGAAAAGTCTTCCCAAGAAAGATGACAGCAAACGGTGAGTGACAAAAACTTTTATTCCTTTATTACACCACACACTGCATTCATACACAGTAGTATAGGACACGCTGACCAACAGAGGTAAGTGCAAACATTAGGGGCCATTATTAGTGAAGGAAAATGTTTTTTTTACATTCACACTTTGATTAATGTTGAAATGTATGTTTTGTGCAGACTGTTTTTGTTACACACATAACACACACAGCGCTGCATGTTTAGAAGCCTTAACATGCTCACGCTGATATTACTACAAGCTCTATCAACACAGCATGGCTAAGGCTTTCAACCATGCTGCACTTGTATTGTTTTTTTTTAAACTCCCGTGAGTTTCTGCAATTTTTTAAAGGACAAATCGCGGTGCTTCTCTATAGAAAAGCACCGCAATTTACCCCTTGCAAAAGTGCTGCATCTCGCGGGAGTTTAAAAAATTTGCAGGCAATTCGCAGCTTAGTGAATTCGGAGAATTCACACTGCAAATCGTCTGAAAATCACGGTGACTTGCCGCAAATTGAAATTGGTAGCAAAAATCGCCTTTTGTAAATATACCCCCAGGTGCTAGATTTACTAAGCTGCGAGAAAGGAAAAGTGGAGACATTGACATTTTCTAGTATGTAATAGGAAAGTGAGAGCCTAATCTGATTGGTTGCTATAAGTAACATTTCCACTTTTAGACTCTGCAATGGGGGAGGGGAATGTCAATACACAGTAAATAGCTAATTAATCTTCAGTGCTGACTCAACTAAAAAAAATGGTAAATTTGTATAAATAAACAAGTCCCGCTAAGAGTTAATAAGTCCTTTGTATATGAATGATGCTTGACTCTATTGTAGATATGATCCTCCAGAATAGACCAGAGCCATGTGGAATAAAGAAAACAACATTTATTAATATTCATATACAAAGGACTTTCCCCTCCCCCATTGCAAAGTCTAACCCAGCGCCTGAAAACCACCACCGTTTTCTGTTTTTGTTCTCCTTGCCTGGTGAGTCTTTAGTAACAAGGGCGCCAGTGACTCTTGATTAGGCCCGGGTGAATCTATAGAATTTAAACCGATGATCTCTTACACTTTTCTGGACCAAACTCTTTCAGAAGTTAGGGAAGTGTTCAACAAAACACTCTTAGGGGTCCATTTACTATCATTATTGCAGGGAGCCTGGCAATAAATACCGCAGGTAGTATTTACTAATACTTAACCCTCCGGCGAGGTCCCGCAATGGTCTGCGGGACTTTCACCGGAGACGTTCGGCTGCACTTGTAGATGAATCCTGGCGCATGCGCAGTGGCGAACTTTTGGGACTTGAGAATGTTAAAGTTCCAAAAGTTAATTATGCACCGGTACTTAACTTTGGGGACAAAGAGACGCAGAAGTGCAGGACAGGTGAATTACTCTTTCTTTCATTTTTATTTAAATCTCTAGAATTGCTTATTTATTTATTTAATTTTTAGTGATAAAAAACAGCAAGTATTTACATGCTGTGTATTCCTGCAGTTTCCCTATACATACCCGCCCTTCCTCCCCCTAATAACAGCTATTAGGAGGAGGACAAGGGGGTATATGGGGAGACCGCAGGAATACTTACCCTAGCAGCATCTTCAAATCTTCAGATGGCGTTATATAGAGTATCGGCGTGGACTGTTAAAATCTGCGCCGATACTTTTTAAATACAGTGATCAGCCAGCCTGCATTCATTACAGCAGGCCGGCAATCGGGGGGACTAATGCTAATGATCGCCATGGTTTCTTTGGCGATCGTTGCATTGTAAATGGTGATGCCTTCGTTTTCATTAGATAAAGACCGTTTTCAGGTGAAAACGGTCTTTATCTCATGGAAACGAAGGTATCGCTGATTTGTAAATGGAGCCCTAAGTCATTTGTGTTCAGCACCGGATCCAGACATTAAAAATAAGAGAAAATTAGGTGAACATTTACACCTAGGAAAACCCAATCCCACAGCCTAACTTTAAGTCCCCCCCTGCAACCTAATCCTAAGTCCCCCCCCTGCAGTCCCCAGCAGTGGTGCTTCCAATAGTGAATGGGTGATTATGCGAATCGCATACTCACCCATTCAAAAAATAATAAATTCTAACACTGCTGCCATTCGGTGGAACAGCCAGAAAGTTTTTGTGTCGAACCGAGGCAGGATTCGTTTTTGCCCCACCAAAATCGTATTTCAAACGAAGACAATATGCCATTTTCCCAGTTTGTGTGTTTGGGATACTATGCTGTACTAGACTGGTCCTTCTGACCATGTCTTGTCATGTCAATCAAATCTGAGGCACATCAAAACTGCCTATGATTGTGTATACCTCCAATTCTGATTGGCTGTATAAGATATTATAAATTTAGGGCCATAGTAAATTTTTTATGTAATTTACGTATCTTTTCGGTACGTAGATTGTGTATAGGCGATCTTTAAGACCGCCTATACACAATCTACGTACCGAAAAGATACGTAGATTATGTACAAAAAATTACTACATATGCGCAGTTTACAATTTTGGTAAACACCGGACGTATATATGCAATATGTCCGATGGTCTGAATATGGCCCTTAGTGTCCATTTGAATCATCCATCCCTTTGTTTAACTGTAATTGCATTTTCTTGCACCTATACCTATATGTATACTATATTGTACTATATTGTTCTCTTAGTGCTACTATTACTTTTTCTTGACATCAATTTTCTAATGTAATTAACTGCACTCCTCTCACTCAGACTATTGAATTCTATATTAGACCTGTACTTCTCCCTATTGGTCATTCCTTATGTCTAGGTTACATTGAGAAAGACAGTGTTCAGTCATAATGTGTAGGTTATGGGAGATGGAGTATCAGAAAGGAGCTTCACAGGCACCATAGATCATCCATCTGCAGCAATATTTTCCATCCTAGGTGGTGTGATCATGCATCTGTAAGAGTTTCTATTATCTGTATGGATGAGGGACAGAGAAAGATGTATAATTGGGGGCCAGGGAGGGAGATCTGTAATTAGGAGACACAGGGAGGTGGTATAAGGAAGGAAGGATAGGGAGAAAGATGTAAGGGGGACAGTAAGAGCACAAATGTGTAATATAAGGGGACAGGGAGGGGAATGTGTAATGGAGGGAGGATAGGAAGAGAGATGTGTAATGTAAGTGGGATATGGATAGACAGATGTGTAATTTAGTAGAGACAGGGAAGGGGATGTGTAATGGTGGGAGGATAGGAAGAGAGACGTGTAGTGTAAGGGGGATAGGCAAAGAGATGTGTAATTTAGTAGAGACAGGTAAGGGGATGTGTAATGGAGGGAGGATAGGAAGAGAGATGTGTAATGTAAGTGGGATATGGATAGACAGATGTGTAATTTAGTAGAGACAGGGAAGGGGATGTGTAATGATGGGAGGATAGGAAGAGAGACATGTAGTGTAAGGGGGATAGGGAGAGAGATGTATAATTTAGTAGAGACAGGGAAGGTGATGTGTAATGAAGAGGAAATTGGGACATAGACGCATAATGTAAGGGAGACAGGGAGAGAGATTTGTAATGGAAGGGGGACACAGAGAGAGATTTGTAATGTAAGTGAGACAGGTAGAAACAATATCAAATGTAGGAGAGACATGTAATATAAGGGGATGGGAGTGAGATATGTAAATGTAAGGAAGACACTTCCCTCTCTCGGTCGGACGGACAGACTCCCGCACATATGGAAAGCGCGGGGGAGTCTGGATCCGGTCCTACATCTCTACTCAACTCTTCTTATAGTTCACTAAACCAAAGACCAAACCAAATGTCTGGGAAAATAACCTGCGCAGGTTAAAAAAATACCACAAAGATAAGTCTGCCAAAGGAGA
>WWET01002239.1:206836-221041 GCA_011038615.1 Limnodynastes dumerilii
TATGTCTTTCTGGAGATATGGCCTCCAGGACTGAACACAGTATTCTAGGTGAGGTCGTACCAACGATCTATAAAGGGGCATTACTACCTCTCTCTTCCTGCTACTAATTCCTCTCCCTATGCAACCAAGCATCTGCCTTTCTCATTGCTTTGTTACATTGCTTGGCTACTTTTAAGTCACATTAAATAATGACTCCCTTTCCTCCTCTGTAGTTACTAATGGAGTACCATTAATGATAGATTGAGCTTTTGGGTTTTTGTGCCCCAAGTGCATGATTTTGCACTTTTTGGCATTAAACTGCAGTTGCCGCACTCTTGACCATTCCTCCAGTTTACCTAGATCATCCCTCATTTTCTGTACCCTTCCTGGCATGTCTACCCTGTTACATAACTTTGTGTCATCTTCAAAAAGTCATATTTTCCCCTCAATACTACAGGTAATATCACCTATAAAGATATTAAATAGCACTGGTCCAAGTACAGAACCCTGGGGTACTCCACTGGTTACATTACCACCCCCAAAAGGGATTCCATTTACTACAACAATCTGTTGTCTATCCTGTAACCAAGATCATATCCATGCAACTATCTTTAAGTCAAATCCCAGAGTTTCCAGCTTATTTAACAGTCTGCGATGTGGCACAGTGTCAAAAGCCTTGTTAAAATCTAGATAAGCTATGTCTACAGCTCCCCCTTTATCTAATACTTTACTGACCCAGTCAAAAAATTCAATAAGATTTGTTTGACATGATCAGTGAATCCATGCTGCTTGGGATCCTGTAGGTTACTGAATTCAAGATACTGTACAATTTGTTCCTTTAACAGTGTTTCCATCAATTTCCCTACTACTGATGTGAGACTCACTGGCTGCTTCTTCCCTACTTCCCCTTTTATGTAGAGGGATGACATTTGCTATTTTCCAGTCCTCTGGAATCATCCTAGTTATTAGTGACTGATTGTATAATTCAGTTAATGGTTTTGCCAGCACCCCTCTAAACTCTTTTAGTATTCTTGGATGTATCCCATATGGTCCAATTGATTATTCCACTTTCAGCTTTGAAAGTTCTTTTAATACTTGCTCATCAGTGAAAGTAGTAGTAATTTCCCCCATTGTATTAATACCCTTCCCATTTAAAAGTGGACCCTTCCCTTTCTCTTTCTTTTGTGAATATTGAACAGAAATACTTGATAAGATGATCTGCCATAGCACTTTCACCCTCAACAAAAATCCCATTCTCCATTTTGAACCTTACCATACCCTCCTTATTTTTTCACCTTTCATTTATATACCTAAAAAAGCTTTTGTCTCCTTATAGTGTCAGGTGGGCCAGTTTTTCCTCAGTTTGTTCCTTTGCTGTTCTGATGATGTCCTTCTGTTTTGCAAAATACTTCTCCTTGTCATCATTATTTTGAGTTTGCTTACAATTCTGAAAGGCCATCTTTTTTGCTTTCACTATTGTTGCTACCTCTAGATGTGTTCCTTATGTGAAATGGGCAGCAATTGATTGTAGTTTACTGCTTGGAATGTAATTTTTAAACATTACCATTGCCCAGGTGTAACGCATCATAATGATGAACTCAGTCAAGGTTGTTTTAGCTCCAGGTTACTTAATCTTAACTACACATAAAAACATGATTTAAAAATTATTATTGTCAATGTAGTTATTACACATAGCCATTTATACTGAATAATCACATATGTTTATAAAACAACAGCTTAAAATCTAACAATATTGTGTACAAACACAACTAGAGAAAGAATAAGTGTAAATGGAAACACTGTTAAAAATGACACAATTAAAAATAAACATGGGATCAATAAAACAGAATTGAAATCTTCAGAAGCAAGTTATTTTAATTAATATCATAATTGCATCTGTTAAAAACACATACAGTATTTCTAGACAGAGTTAATGGTGTTTAACGTTTTTCTGGTGTGGGACCAGTTTCAGGGGGGACTGTATATGGAAGGTTTCCCAGGTGTTTTGTAGATGGTGCCCAAAGTAAACAGCTCGCCCCCCCCCCATCCCGATTATCTCGTTTCTATAAAATCCAGACTTACCTTGGACCCTGCTTGCTTTGTAACCATAATCAACACTTCAGCCGGATTACCATTCCTCCTGCTATGTACTTTTCTAGACTCCAGGCTTACCTGGAAAGCACGTATGTGGGCACGCTCTTGCTATATGATGCAACTTTTCAATAATCATCAGCTTTATTCATTGGGGCTTTCCCTATTGTTTATACTTTCATGATTATACCTCTGCTAGTACATGAGTATTCTGATTTCATCCACCCCTGCAGCTGAGTCACTTCTCACGTATTTGATCTAATCCTTCTATGGTGGCTTTCTGGACAGATATTTAGTGTTGGTCTGTGTGGTATATTACTTCATATATAGAGGTGGAAGCTGGCACATATACACCTCTTAGAAGACGTAACTGTTGATCCTCGTAGCCCCTGATATTTTATTTTGTTCAGACCTTGCCCACCATTATAAGTTTTACTTCTCTTGTGTACACCCCACAAGCTGTTACAAGCTCCTGCCAGGATCAGACTCATTCGAACAATGAATTTTATTAAGACCATCATCCAAACACTTGACATCTCTTGAGTAGATTATTGCAATCTCCTATTTACTGAATTTCTCTTCTGATACCTCACCAACTACAATGTATCCTCATTACCGCACTTATCTTTTTTTTGCCCTATGCTAAAAATCTTCATAAGTCTCCCCAATATTTGAAATTTCTCAACATATCCTACCTATATATTAAGCCTTATCTACTCTCACCAAAACTTCAAATGAGCTATCAAGAACATATCTTAATCAATGCTTACAATCTCTCAAACTAAACAAGTCATCACTACTCCATTGACTCATCTCTTTGTGTTATTACTAGTTGTCTTCCTGTACTCTTTTGAGTATTATCTCTTATATAGCTCTTACTGTACATATGCTCCTTGTCTCCTTTTAACCAGTGACTCTAAACCTATATCTTGCTCTATACAGATTTATTACTATCTTTATCTAGATGACTATTCTACTATATGATGTATGAATTATTTTGTTTTGGACGGCTTATGAATGGCTTTTTTTTATGACTCTGTACCTTTTGTGTTATCCTATAAAGACACGATAATAATAACAATAATAATATTAAGAATACATTTGCACTTTTTAATTGCATAAAATGTATTATTATGTTGATGATGATTATTAATATTTATAGGATGTCACCAAAGTCATACAGAGTATGATCCATAATCACAAAACAATGCATAGATCATATAGTAGTAGATTAAGATAAAAAATACATTTAGAAAATGTTATTATACTACAATATATATTTGTTAAAAACAATCTATACAAAGAATTACCATTTTACAAGATCATGTTACATGTTGATTTACATAGTCCATTCCATTTATATACCCAATGCAATCTATGTAATTTAGATAATTAGCACAGTCTGTTCCCTATATGTCACTTGGATTCATGTTTAGTCCTTATTTTGCTTTAGCATTTCTAATTAATGCTAATACATACTGCCCTACAAGAATTTGCAAGCTGTGGTGTAAAATAATGCAGTGTTAGTTTAGTAATCTAGAGTATAAAGCACATTCATACGTAAGTCTCTTAAAGTGGGCCGTTGGTCAAAAGAAGCAATTAGCACATTGTTAGTATGCAATGAAGAACTAATCTGCACAGTATCAAAACAATTGTCTGCTACAATTTATAAAATTCATTGGGCGCATCTAGCAGCTCTCCCTTAAAAGTGTCTTTATGTTGGTGAGGATGGGTTCCCTTAACGATGTCTGAATATTAGATGCTTGATTAATTAAGAAAATGATTGTGATCAATGTCAGAAGGACTGAAACAAAATGCAGAGGAATGTGTGAGGTTCACGTTCCAATCTCAACAACAGAGTGTAAGAGGAATTCAAGAAGAACACAGGAAAAAAACAAATGACACCACTACCTTTCATTGTGTCAGGGATCAATTTGAAGGGCCAGTTAACCTAAAATACAAGTTGAATAAATGAAAACACACTTAAACATTGACAAATGCAGATGTAAAGGGTAGCATAATGTGGCAAGACTGTTACAGAAGCCCCTGTTAACTGCAGCACTTGACTTTAGCCTGCTGTTGTTTATTACTAGTCGTGTGATGCACAGATTGGTTCACTGATGTATGCTTTGTTTACTGACAGGAAGTCTGATGTTCACAGGGAAGGTAGCTTAATTTAAGCATTAACATTGTGTTCTTCTGTGTAATCAGTCACATTCATTACTACCCCCACTATTTCTCAAACATTCTTATTCATGGCATTTTTTAAGTAGAGTCAAAAGAACTTAATATTTGTATGTATGTAATATATTAATGTGTGTATGTAATGTAAGGTAAGTGATGTCAAGACAGGAATACTTGATTTTTGAGTTCATGGTTTCATTTATTATTTTACGTTTTCAGACTTCTTTCTTTCACTTGGCAAATTCTGTGAGGATTTAGAGGCTCCACATGGCATGCTGGCTTCTAAAGTAATAACTTAGAGAGAGGCTGTGTTCCGCAAGAAGGGAGAAAGGCTATGCTATCCTGATAGCATGGCACAGCCTCTCTCCCTGCTTCTCCTAGACACTGAGAAAACCCTGGACTTGTGACACCCCTGTTAGTGTACTGTGGAAACGAGTGCGCCTAGACAGGGAAACTCTGGCCAGCAGGTGGAGGTAACTTAAAACTGTCCCCACTCTAGGCAAAATTGGTAGTTTGTGTCCGATATATTTTAGGAAGCTCTAAAGATCAAGGACCGTATTCACAGATACGTGTGTAAAAAGTACGTAAATATATGCACCTACTTTCAAGGCAACACCCATGACACTGCCCTCGCACGGACGGGTTTTCAGTGACTTCCGCCTCCACTTTCACGTAACTTCTAGCGTCCGGATAAAAACCATGCCCCACCGTATGTATGTCCCTAGGCGCAATTCACAAGTCTGTTCCGAAAGTACTTACGTGCGTAAATACTACATAATGTGCGTGGAAAAAGTTACTATGCATGCAGTTTATCCGATCCTAAAAATATGCACGCCACCACACGCAAAAACGGATCTGTGAATACGGTCCCAAATAAGCAGATACAAGGGAAAAATATTGTTAACATACACTAGAGTGATTTTTGTTCCGATCGGCTGATAACAGAATGATTGGACCAATATATGCTTTAGTGTATGGCCAGCTTTACTTTTAGTAAATGGGTGTCACAAAATGTGGTACTTTCTGTGTCCACTGGAGCCATTTGACAGGCTTTCAGGTCCATTTAGGATCTGGTCTGCTCTTCTTCATGCCTCCATCTTTGGTATCCCCAGCTCCTTACTAAACTCATCTGCATCTCAGCTCTATAATGCCGGTGTCTTCATGCATTTTAGCATTTTCCATGGGCCTGCTTCAACATCCACTGCAGTTCAAGCCTGATTAGTGAACAGCATTGCAACTCAGTCTGTTTCTGTGAACCTAGAATACTCAAAAGTTTACTTTAGCTTCCATCATCGTTGCTCATCGCTGCATTCATCGAGGCATTCACTCGTGTTAATGGTCCTCACCACATGCGCTTTACAGCCTCATTACGCTCCTGCCAGTACCAGCATCAAACACTTAAAGAGGCGCAGAGTCTAACCACAATCTAGGTGTTCACTAGAGCCCCTGATGGTGGGGATAGACTTTGCTGCAGACAAGTGGCAGGTCACGGTCTTCTATCATGGGTGCTGAGACAGTGAAAGGGAACATGAGGAGTGCAGAAACCAGAGGTAAAGAGAGTGCAGGAACTGGAGACACCAGAATTTTAACAACTGTAACCATGCAGAGATATAACAACATGAGGATAGCTGGAACCAAGAACAGAATATACAACCAGGAACCAGAGCACACAAGCAAGCTCAAGGTTATGGATCAGCAGCAAATGATACCTGTTGCTCTGACAAGGAAGTGACATGAGTGAAGTGTTTAATGAGGCACCTGACCAGTGAGTGACCAGCAAGAAAGTACATCAGTGCAGGATGACAGCTACAGCTGAGTGAGAACACCAGGAAATGCAGTGAAAAGTAAACAAAAAAATTAAGTACAATGGTGATAGTGGAGAGAAAATACCATGATCATGACATATTAGTTATCTTGATACACTTTTAAGAAGGGACATACATCTGCCTACACAATAAGATTATATTGGCCCGGATCCAGAACTACGCGTCTGTGCAAATTTACGCCTGGCGAACACATAAAATCGCAATTTAGTATGTACTGCGCAAGCGCACGACAGATGATACGCTATGTAATGTAACTCTGATATATATATCACGTATTAGTTGCGTAAATTCGTATGCGTGGGCGTGCCAATTTTACGTGAGACAAAAGTACGTCTAAATTACGCAATGTAGGTGGGGGTTTTTATTTAAAGTGTACAGTATGGGCGTGCTTAGCTGCGTAAGTCCGCGTTGCCCATCTGTATGTGTGCGGACGATAGCGATTACGTGGCCAAAAGTTAAGGTAGGATTTGAAAAGCAGAAATCGGTCATTCAAGGGGTATGCCTAGGGGAGTGTATAGAAGGTACGCACGCGTAAATACATTATGCTAGTAAACGGATTGCAAGCGGAGTTCTGGATCTACCCGATTTCTTTTTATTGTTTATATACCAGCAGACAGAAAATAAACAGAGTGCCACATATATAAACCAGAAGTAGTACAAGCAGTCTAAAACCACAAGAACTGTTTCTGGTAAAACTTAAGGGTTCCTTAAATACCAGGCTTTAAAGGAGACAACACAAGACCATTCCTAACCAACAAAAATATTTAATAAAGAATTAAGCAAAATACATGAATAATACATAGCTTCAGTTAGTATTTATTGCTTGATAATGATCAACAGGTTTCCAGGAGCCATTATCTTGATTGTAGTCAAGCTGGACAGGATCCCGGAGAGAAGCCATAGATGCATGCAGGGGGCGAGGCTTAACGGCGCATTTTATGCAAATTGTGTCCTTAAGCCCCACCTCTGACTATCAGTTACCCCTTTCATGATTTCATAGGGATGGAAGGGGGGCTTGATGACGCAATTTGCGTCATCAAGTCCCTCCCTGTCCCTAGCAACACTAGTAAACTAGTGTTGCTAGGCAGGGGGACAGTACATGAGACCGTGGTTCCATGGAGATTTGCCGGCTCTCCTGGGATACCGAGAGAATTGCCCGAATTTCGGGAGTCTCGCGGATATTCCGGGAGACTTGGCAACTATGGAGTAAACACTGAATAGATAGCTGAAGCTCGTAGCAGCCAATGCTGACTGATAGTTGAAGAAGGAGGACATCAAAGGGTTAACTATTTTGCAAACAGGGTAATGCAATGGTAAGATTTCAATAGCAGATTTACAAGCTGGATTGCAAATTGATAATGCAACAGAGATTTTGCTGTCTGTACTGCAAATGCAACAGAGATTTTGCAGGCTGGGTTGGAATGGCTCGTTTGTAGGCTGAACAATGCAAGAGAGAATTTGCAGGCTGGATTGAAATGATTGGTTTGCAGATTGGATTGCAAATGCAACAGATTCTAGAGGCTGAATTGTGATGGTTGTTGGATTGCAAGACAGATAATAGCTAGAACACAGCCTTGATAACAAGCTGGAATACAACTGGTTTAGCAGGAACTGGAGTCTTACATGGTGAAACATAGGAGTTAGCAAAGTATTCAGTATAATTTAAATAAACCATCTATAGTTATAATTGGTTACTGGTGTCAGGTGATTGAGAGGAGTGGTGTCTAATAGGTCAGAATGCGCTATGTGACTAGTTCCAAGATGGCATCCCCCATGGACCAAGCAGGAGTGGCTATGGACACCAGCTTTTAAGACCAGAGGAAGAGAAGGATGCGGATGGAGGTAGGTAGCGGAGGAAGGACTACCTGTGGGGACTGGCTCACTAAATAGACCTGACAGGCGGCCACAAAAGCAGTAAGTTCCATGGTTTGTGACAAGTGTTCTCAGTACAGCGCAGCAGAAAATTGGTGGTGCTATATAAATAAACATTATTAACAATAATATTAATAATAATCATTATGCAGAGCTTTCATTACTTTAGAACTACTGTATTTGCTAATAATAATGGAGTCAGACAGAAGTAACTCCGCCCAGGAGGTAGAAGGAAATTGGCGGCTTGGATTAAATATATTTTCAACATGCCGTAAGATATAATTATCAGGCTAGAGCAATTTTCGGGTGTTTTAGAAATTTGTTTTAGAAATTTACTTAACAAAAAAAAAATGCACTGATCATATTTCTTTGCCAGCAAAGCTGGGTATGCTTCAATGTGAATATTTTTGAGGTTTGTGGTAAATTAGAAAAAAACAGTGGGTGTACCTGTGCGAACCAGAGGATGACATTTGATAGGCTGTAAATGAGATTGTTATGATGAGAATAAAGTTTATATATTCAGTTGTGGTCTATTAGCAAAAGCTTGTGGTTGCTGGAAGGAAAGTTGTTCCATGCTGTCTCAGAGAGTTTACCTGTGTACTTGCAGATATTTAACATAGACGATTACTATGAAAATAAAGGATCCATTTTTTTTAATTAAAAGGAAGCCGTGTATACACGTACTATCCTTCTCAATAAAAATCAACAGAATAATATTTTTGTAAATGTTTAATTATCAGACAATGCAGTGGCAAATGCAGGATTTTGAAAGGGGGGTTTCCAATGCGTGTAATACATGTGGGGTATATTATCATAGCTGCAAACCTTTTGTAGCCTGACAACACAGCAAATTAGCTTCGCCGCGTCCTGCCCAAGCTCTGCTCCTGACCCGCCAACACTGTCATACTGCACGAGGCAAAAATTACCCCTAGTGTTTGTGTGTGTGTTTGTTAGGGAATTAGACTGTAATGTGGCAGAGGTTGATGTATGTAAAATTGTAAAGAGCTACTTAATATAATGCACTGTTAAAAAATAAAACATATGTAAAATGACAATACTGATAATATGGTCGTACTATCTGAATGCCAAGATATCCATTAGCGTTCTCTGTAAAAACAGGACATTTATAATGTAGATTTGAAAATAATAATAAATTCTACATTAAGGAAATGCATTGATTATTGGCTGTAACAAGTCCTGTTCTGATTTTTTTTATAGGTGATTTATAAGTTAGTACTTTCACACAGTAAAATAATAGTATAATTTTAAAGGAACAGATCTACTAGTAATAGCAATATACAAGGCATTAGTAGAGCACATTACACAATGTACAGATCACACACATACAATCACACACACACTGCCCATAACATCACACTGTTCATTTATTTGAACTTGTACCAAGTCTGTTAATTGTATTGTAAATGTCACTATTGCCTTTGTACGGTGCTGCGAATAGCGTATGGCACCTTTACATTAATAATAAT
This sequence comes from Limnodynastes dumerilii, assembly GCA_011038615.1. Taxonomy (NCBI): domain Eukaryota; kingdom Metazoa; phylum Chordata; class Amphibia; order Anura; family Limnodynastidae; genus Limnodynastes; species Limnodynastes dumerilii. The sequence goes on from WWET01002239.1 coordinate 216,276, forward strand.
AATAATAATAATAAAAATTACTTTTTTATCTGTCCAACCAAAGTTGTATAAATAGAGAAGAAATAAAAAAAAAATGTTGCAGCACTACAAATAAATATAAATATAGGGTGCTATTCCAAGATTCTACACACAATATCAATTACAAACAAAAAGAAAGGGGATTCCTCCCACAGAATCCTTAGGAATGCACACCAAAAACCTAGGTCTCGTGAAAAAATTGTCGTTTAATAGCAACTGCGCCACTGCAATGCATTATTTGGCTTATTTGTCACATACACCAACTGAAATATAGAGGAAAGAATCATTGATTTTCACTGTTAGTTACATATTTTTCTTTACACGGGTAATCTTTGGTGCAATGGGGTAACTATAAAGGTTTACAGGATCTTATAAAGATTTGCTGAGAGTGAGGACCTTGTCAGATTTCAAGAAGAGATTTTGGTTTATTCCATTGATCTAAAAAACTACATAAAAAGAGCATTTATTGAAGGTAGAGAGAATAAACATAAGGAGACAAAGAGGGCAAGAGTAAAAAGAGACCACAGAAATGGGGAGATTCTGGTGCTTAACCCAAGTTTATTATTTTTCATTTATAACACATATTATAGTTATATATTTTATTTTATAATTTTTATCTATTCCATAATTTGAATTGGTCTATCTTAATTGCCCAAGTGTTTTTTGGTATTTATTTATTTATTGCGTATCATTGCATGATTTGCATATTCAGACCTACTTGTATCAGTATATATTGTGTACATGCTATTTCGATCACATCCTATCCTCCCTCTGGTTTTATTTTAATTTTGAGTATATGTTTAAAAACTTTTTCATGCTCTGATTTTTTTTCCTGTTTTTAGCCATTATTAATTTCAGATTTTCCACATCAGATTCTTCATCCATTCATTTATTGATTTTCTGATTCATTGATTTATTCTGTACTATTTATTGGGTGGGTTTTTAGAGGTATTTTTATCCACAGCGCCTTTCTGCTTACCACATCCATTGTTTTAATTCTACTAGTTTTGGGCTCTGATAAAAGTGCCCTTTGTGGTTTAGTGAATTGCTGCAGTGGGAGCACTGTGACCCACTACTCCTGTTTTATTGAGATTCTGTTGCTGTTGATGGTAAAGTAGATTTGAGGGGTGAAAAGAAAATGCACATGCATTTGTGCATATTTAGCTTTAGTTAGAAGTGGGAGAGATTTGGATTAGCCGGGAGGGCAGGGGGTAGGCGGGGAGAGGGATTGTCCATGTGTAGTTTCCTTCATAAGAAGGAAAACTACGCACTGTAAGATAAGGTAACCTTATGGCACTCTTAATTGCCATAAGGTACCTAAAAACTGGGAGCGGAGTAGGGTCTGCACCAGTAAGTTAGATGTGGTTCAGTCCGCACCTAAATCACTCTTAGGTGAGAATACGGTCCAATATCCGCAATGACACAGCTGCCACCATAAGTTTGACTGTTCTTGTTCGATAGGTCCAAAATAGATATATGCTTTGTGGACATTACCATCCACGCCCTCTGCTCTGTTATGTCTCCCCATCCGGGTGTGGGTCTCCACTGAGAACGGTCCTATTTGCATGTGTAAGTCAGGTATCGGACAGAAGTCTGGATTCAGCCCAAATTTTGGGTTGGGGTTAGATTTACGGTTAAGTTTGCAGTTAGGGTTAAGATTATTGTAATGTTGAACAGAATTATAATTTTCAACCACACTGGTGTCGAGGTAATGATCCTGTCCGATAGAGGAAAGTCTATTGTTTAAACCTGTCGGCAGAATACTTCTAATCAGCATACAATACACTGTACAATACAACACAGGGATGACATTCTTTTCAATATGATGCCACTGCTCTGTAGCTCTCTCAAATCAATGCCATTCCTCAGGGGCGGAACTACCATTGGTTACAACAGGTGCAGCGGCACCGAGGGCTATGCTGATACAAGGGCCCACAGCTGTCACCACTGTGGTTCTACCATTTCTTTAACACAGATATTCCCAATTATATTATCTTCATCTTAAATGATGGCTAAAGGGTAGTAGCTTTTAGACACCATTTAAAGTGCATGTGATAAACTGTATTATTGAAATGGCAGAGGCAGAGTTATAGGAAAAATGAATACAATTGCTAGCTTCACGTAAAATGTTAGAAAATGCCATGGACCTTGTATATGTTGGGGTAGGGACCAGCTCAGTGCTTACCTACCGCTCCAGCAGACCAGCACTGCAGTCACACCAGTATTAAATATTTCCGTAAGGGCGGTCCACAGGATATTTGCATTCATGTGCAGTAGTGTTTTCTCTGCCTGGCCTGCCCCATTTCTCATTTCCATTATCAGCTCATTGGGCCTTATCCAGAGCTACGCTGGCCCGCTCTGGTGTACTCCCCCTGTCACTCCCCATGTGTGAGCGTAGTTACACACAGCTACGCCGACTGAAGGCTACCCTAACTTCAGCCGGTGTAACTGTGTGTAACTACGCTCACACAGTAGCGTAAAGTGTCTAACCCAGCCCTCCCCTCCTAATTACCTTCCCTCCCCCTGCCCAGCTTCCATAACTACAGCGTAGCTATGGATCTGCCCGCCCCTTCGTTCATAACTACGCTGCTCACAGAGCCATGGATTACGCGGGGCAAAATATGCCCGGCGCATGTGCAGAATGGCATTTGAACCTTAAATTCTACTCTCCCACTCTGTTTAGGTGTATGTCTGGATGTATTTGTACATCTATGTTTGTATATTGACATCTTTCCAATTGTGTGTTTTCTTTAATTATAAGTAGATACCTAAACCATATGTATGACTTTTATTTTATGTTGATCTTATTAGGTCCAATGATGTGCCTGCCATCATGTATATAACATAAAAAATGTAGCAATCTGTTGCGAAAGGAACTATGGAGGAGACAGAGGAGCTCTTTGATGAGAAGGAAGGTGGAGGTGGTGTAGGTGAAGGAGGACCTGTTGGTGGTGAAGGAAGACCTGTTGGTGGAGGAGGAGGACCTATTGCCAGAGGAGAAATAGGTTGCAGGGGTGAAGGAAGCTGAAGGGACAGAAGGGGCAGTTGCCTCCCATGATTTCTGTTGGCGGGGCAAAGACTGTGATTTATCCCCCCCCCCCCCCCCCCCCCCCCTCTACTACTCCCCCCCCCCCCCCGCCATGAACTTCTGTACAAAAGTGAATGGGGATAAATGAAATGAAAATGGGGATGAAGCCATTATAACTTTATTTGAACTTGAACTGTTGTAATTTCTGTTTACCCGAAAAGTTATCTTCATGTTTGCTCTGCATACATTTTCTTCTTCCAAAACCCTTCTTTTTCTTTCTTAGAAGCCCCTCTTGTTTTGTAGTAAGCATAAGCAGACACACGAGACCAGGAAGCTGCACTTTGACGGTTCTTCTAAATTGCATGACAATGGAACAGAGAGAGAGAGAGAGAGAGAGAGAGAGAGAGAGAGAGAGAGAGAGGATGATTGCAGCCTGCGGACATTCTAAAATGTTTCAGCAGTCTCCAGATCGTAGGGCAGACAATGGTTGCCTTCAGAGTCGCAGAGCCATGGAGCCCAGAGAAGGCTATTAGTCCTTGGCCATTTACCCCCTCCCCGTGAATATTTTCATTTTTACACCCCTGATAGGTGGTGGCAAAATAAAAGACCAATAATCTTTCTGCGCTTTCTGACCCAATCAGTGGTCGAAATGGAAATTTAGAAGTGGTGGTATGAAAATATAGAAATAATAGAAGTGAATGGAGATTTATAGCTTTTCAGTTAAATCTGTGAGAGAAGTGATGGTATGGCATATCCCTGTATACACCTCACTTCGAGCCCTGGACCCAATCATATAAAAGGTGCACAGCCTTCATATAATGAGAACACATTTGAAAATGTAGTTGGGTGTGAGTAAACAAAATGCTACGAAATATATCAGTATTAAGGGCCTGATGTAGACCTACGCAAATAATACGCCCTTGTGCGTAGCATATTTCCGCCAGCGTGCCTACGAATCACTCCCCTAGGCACTCCCCTCGGTCGTCCGTATTTATGCCATCTTACGCTGACCAAACCCTACCCTAACTTTTCTGAGCGTAACCGCGGACGTCCATAGCATGCATGCATAGTTACGATGCTTAGCACGCCCATACTGTATGATTTACATGCCTCACCCCGCCCCCGAAGCAAAATTACGGGTGTTGTATGGCTGGCACGCCTCTTCCTCCGTAATTACGCTGGTGAACTTATGCTCATAAGTACATTAAGAGTTTCTAGTCGTTACATCTTCCTTGCGCATGTACAGAACATGGAAAACAGAGTTTTTACGACCACGCCGAGAATGAAAACGCAAGCAGGCTTAGGTCTGGATCAGGCCCTAAGATGCTAATTGCAAGAGTGTAGATTTTAAAAAATGGCTGAGGAGAATGATAGCTTGGAGGGGGAGGCAGCCATGACTGAGCAGCCACTCAGCTACAGCTACAGACATTACATCTGCAGCATAGTGTGTATTATCCAGATAAATATGCTAAGTGTGTTAAAACAACAACAAAAGCTCACCCCAATATAACCTCTATATCCTTTGTAGTGCTGAAAAAGACATTTACTAGACAATCTATGACAAACTGTAAAATCCTTTCCTAGCATAGCGTATTTACGCGAACGTACCTTCAAAGCACTCCCCCTGTATGTACCTACTTTGGCCTCTTTGGGGCTGATCCAGAACAACGCCCGCCGTCGCTAGGACGGCGGGCGTAAGCATAAGATCGGCTTTTTTGCC
>WWET01002239.1:223866-246284 GCA_011038615.1 Limnodynastes dumerilii
TATATATATACTTGTAGTATATGTAATATCAAAAGTGTCAGACATAATTCAAACTCTGTTCTATAGTTTTGACAAAGGTATAGCTGCCATGTCACACAAGTCTCACTAAGCTGCAGAGACTGGTACGTGGTATTTGAAATGCATATGGATTATCTAAACAGCAAACGGAATAGTGTCCCATCACGCACCAGACAGCCAGGCGCACCTTAATGAAATAAAGAGACAGACACCAATAATTGGGTTTAAAAAGAGAACACATTATTTATTGAAATGGGCCAAATTGTGATTTAATGATCAACCTAGGATGACTATAGATAAGTCATCTCCAATAGAAACTAGGTGGCCTAATAGCAGTAGGTGGGTTCCGCAATACCTTCTTACCATGAGAGGTCATCCACCTTGGCCTCGGCGGCCTTTGTCCGATCCAACAGCAAACACTCGACCCCTCGAACATAGACCACCCCAGCACTTGGAAGGTGGTCGCCAACATGACCCAACCACTAGGGTGTGATGTCCTCACAACAAGGTTTGTGCTTGCTACCCCCACTCCCCCAACAAATACCCCCATGTGCCAAACCTTAATAGCTGACCCCCCACTGCTACCGCCCCATCATGTTCCGTCGGTAAGAAAAAATTGGTTAAACAATATCAAAACAGTTCCTAATTAAAGGGAGAGAGGGTGAAGTCTCAAGTTGAATGTCCCATTCCCCTACCACCAGTGCTTCTTATAGACAACCCAGCCCCTCCTCTACCTAACTCCAGCCCCCACCCCTGCTCTATCCCAACCCCTACTTCTAGACGCAACTAATTATCCACTGCCTGCCTGGTACCTGAATTGAGGCACATGCCTGCTGTTTATGGCACTGTGGCCCTATGGGGTCCTTGGTTCTTTTTTTAGTAAAAAATTTAACTACATAACAATTAGGATTGGAACTTGAATTCTGGATTTCACTTATTGGTGTGATTGGATCAGATTTCAACTTCTACAATATATAGTATATGGATGTGCACACTCAGTGCACCTGCTTCTAATTGCTACCAGCCTATGTGAACAGAGTATATCCAACAATCCAGCTATTTTGCTGTTTTTATGTTAAATTTAGAAGCGCCCTAGGTACCAATTATTCACTCTATCTATATTGTCCGGTTGGGGTAAGGGACAGCCCGGCAGGTACCGTGTGTGGCCGCACCCCTGTAATACCTTGATCAGCGCATACCCACCCATTCCTTTAAAATCTGTGGGGTAAGCTAGCTTCCACCCATTGGAGGTGACTATACAACTTTGCCGACAATCTCGTGCTACAAGCTACACTATTACCTACCTCTATGCCCGCCATCTGTTCCCCTTGCATTGGAGCTTCTGTTTGAACATTTAACAATTATTCACCACTATCACATCGGAACTTATGGACACTTAGTGTCTTGGCTATACCACCTGCATTTGATCCTTTTTTGATATATTGGTGCTAGTGAAGTCAATATATATAATACTGAGGCTTCTTCTATTATGTGCTGTGGCTATCCAAATTAAGGGCTATTTTTTGTGATCTATGATTGTTTTGTGTCCTTAGGGTTATTGATATACAATTTTTAGTATTGTTGTATTATTGAAGCGCTAGTTGAATATATTCATTTTTTGTTTCTTTTTTGTGGGGTTTCTATCTCACCCCAATATTCAGCTGCTGAAGTTTATTTAGACCTCTGAAAGAAACTGTAACATTACACACAGCACCTTATTTATTCTGTTATTTTAACCAACTGGGCCCTCTGTCCGCTAATGCTTAGAATCAACTAATCAACAGGGTTTAGCACCCGCTAACCAACATGTGCACTCCCCTGTCATTCCCCTCTCTCATGTGGACTTCGCAGCAGCTACATTGCCATAAGCCTACCTTAACTCTCCTGTGCAAATTAGCGGCCCTTACAACCGCTGATCCGCGCATAAGTCTTTAATACAGCCCTTACTGTGTAATTTAAATGCTTCCCCTCACCCACCTTGTGGAGGATTGAGGGGTGGAGGGTTTGGCCCACCCTGTCAGACTGATCTCTTAGCGTATGGAACTAAGTCCCGTGCACTAGGAAATTTGTAGTCTAACATCTGCTGCACGCATTGCGAAGATGTTACATTTTGGCTTACTTACACAAGTGATTTGTCTAAGTCAGGGGTCGGCAACCCACGGCTCCGGAGTCGCATGTGGCTCTTTAAGCCGTCTGCTGTGGCTCCCTCCCACCCGCTTGACACCATGTCCCGAGATAAGAGATTCTCGGGACAAAGGTTTTTGTGGTCAGTGAATTGAGCCCGTTCAGTGCCGCTGTGTATGTGGCTGGGCTTTTTTTTTTATTTTTATTTTTACACATCGGCAGTATCGGTAATAAGAGCTCTTACGGGAGCCCTGTAGGACCAAATAAGTCTCTGTGATTGACAATGACGGTCACTGTCATTCATAGAAACAGATTTGGTCATACAGGGCTCCCGTAGCAGCCCTGTATAACCAGCACTGCTTATATGGACACGTGACCGCCGGAAGAGGGACAGGAGCACCGCAGAGGAAGGAAGCAGTGAGAGCAACATAGGTAAGAAAGAATAATAGACTGCACAAGAGGGGCATACACATGGAGGCTGCACAAGAGCGGCATACACATAGAGGCTGCACAAGAGGGGCATACACATGGAGGCTGCACAAGAGCGGCATACACATAGAGGCTGCACAAGAGGGGCATACATATGGAGGCTCCACAAGAGGAGCATACATATGGAGGCTGCACAAGAGGGGCATACATATGGAGGCTGGACAAGAGGGGCATACATATGGAGGCTGCACAAGAGGAGCATACATATGGAGGCTGCACAAGAGGGGCATACATATGGAGACTGCACATGAGAGGCATACATATGGAGACTGCACAAGCATCATGTGAATCCAGCCCCTTACTATCCCCATCATGTGAATCCAGCCTCTTACTATCCCCATCATGTGAATCCAGCCCCTTACTATCCTCATCATGGGAATCCAGCCCCTTACTATCCCACATCTTACCTTCACTGAGTCTCCTCCGCGGCACGCTCTTCTCTCTCTCTCTCTCTCTTCCTCCCCTCATACAGGAACTTCCTGTATGTGCTGATGCTGCTGTTACATAGAGCAGTTGATCGTAAAAATCCTTTCAGCTGCTCTATGTTCAACAGCAGCAGCTCATACAGGAACTTTGTGTATGAGCTGCCAGCCATCGGAGGAGCGGGGGGATGACCTCCGGCGGCGGCCTGCGTCGCATCCCCCCGCACAGCGCATCACGTCGGCCACCCGCCCGCTGCCTATCCCTCACTGCAGTTTTGGTCAGGGGGGCGACACACACTCTGGCCTGTCCATTTCTAAAATTACACAGCCCAGAGTTTGTGTCGCCCCCCTGACCAAATGCCGCCCTAGGCGACTCGCCTATGTCGCCTATGCCTAGGGCTGGCTCTGGGAGGGGCAATACGGCTGTTTGAACAAACAAAAGAAGGGTCAATGAGGCTGACTGGACACAAATAAAGAGGGGGCAATAAGGTTGGCTGGACACAGAAGAAGGGGGCAATTAGGCTGGGTGGACACACAAAGAGTTGGCAATAAGACTTACTGGACACTAAGAAGGGGCAATAAGACTGACTGGACATAAAGAGGTGACAATAAGACATAAGACAATAAGACTGATTGGACACACGGAAGGAAGGGGCAATAAGGCTGGTTGGATAACCAGAAGTAGGGGGTATAAGGCTGACTAGGCACAAAATATTTTTATTGCAGAAATAAAATTAAATTTTCTTTGTAGCAGTTCATTGATTTAATAAATGCAGCACACTATAGTTTTTTTTTATAGTTTTAGAGATCAGGACAGATGTGTTTATTAAATAGTGGTCAGTATAGGGTTCAAATACAATTAATCAGATTCAAAACTGGATTCTAGTAGAATATAACCCACTGTTTCTATATCTAAAAAAGCCAGGTTGGGCAACCATATGATGCAGGCATCAACTGAAGGTGCAGGCACCAAAGATTCTAGGGGTGGTCCTGGAGATGAAGGGCTCTGGGAGCACAGAGGGATACTATCTACTTGTATGTATAATGTAAACTCTGCTTTTTATGCACCTAAACAGGAACGAAATAAGGTTTGTGAGGGCTCCAGGGCTACAAACATGCGGGGAGCTCTACCCTTTTATCTTGCTAATAAGTCCCAAAGATACATGCAATGAAAGAAAGAGATACAACAGATAAAGAAACAGAATGCCGCAGGTAACTTATCTGAGGCAGTCCTAGGTCAGTCTGCTATCTCAGGCATAAAGGCTGTAACCATTCAAATTGCTGCACAATACATCTAATCTTGGTAATAAGTTCAATGAATACATGTAATAAAGAGGCACATAATATAATACCAAATCAGCAGCATTCTACAGGGCACTGAATGCTCTATACACTCCAAAGAATTTTCTTCTCAATTAATCAAAAGCTTCCTGGATTCCAGAAGATTTTAAATTTTTTCCCTATAAATAGTAAAGAGCTAAAATAGGAAAAAATAGGAGCACTATATGAAAAATACACAGATTTTTATTATTAATAAAATATAACTATCAAAAATGTAATCAAGCAATCAATAAATGAATAATAACAGTCTAAATAACATTCTAAATTAAAATTTACCATTTGATGATGCTTTTAGATAAGCTCAGTTTTAAATTACAAAGGGTACATGGGAATTTTGATTGTCATTTATTAATAATATGAATTAGGAGCCTTCCTTTTTAACCTCACAAAAATCTACAGCAAACAATAAAAAAAAATTAAATCTATAAGTTTTATCTAAATCTATAAATCGAGTGGGCCGCTATTATTTTTTCTTTTGGTTAGAACAAAATGTGGATATTAAGACAAAAAAAGTCAAGTTTCAAAAGTCTGGAAAAATGCAATAATGGCAAATCAGAAGATGACATGTGCAGAAAACAAAATTCAACACTGAGTATCTTATAGCCTGAGCCAGGCTGCAAGAAGTATTGCTACCTGAAATGGTCCATTTAGAAAGCAATCCAATTCCCAGCAATAGCAACGCGTTTCGATTTATAATGAAGTTTCATCAGGGTGTAACATGAAGATAGTATGTCAGACTCAGCATTTTCTAGTGGCCCATAGGTACATACATAATTCATTAATGAACAGGTAAACACAGCAAAAAAGTAAACAAAAATAAATAAATAAATAAATATATATATAATAAGCTATACTGCTAGAAACTTAAGTTTCCCAATTCAGGAATTTAGAACAGGCCTGCATATGTACAGCAGTAATTACAGTAATTATTATCATCACCATCTCATGAAAAAAAACCTGTTACAATGTGTGGGTTGCATACTTTAGGTTTTTACCCTATTTTTTTTATGTCTGTGTAACTGGCAGCAGACATGTGTGAACTGGAGGGAATAGTCACATATCTGTAAAGTGCCCTAAAATGATTTAATGAAAAAAATAAGGAATTTGTTTATCATTTACAGTAAAATACAAATGACTCAGTTGCCCCCTATATTTTCCTGAAAACTGCCACTGCAAAGATAAACCTTTTGAAGTCTTAATATACATAAGCCTCATAGTTTTAGTTTGTCATAAATATTATATTCCACAACACTTCCATCAATAGTTGATTCAAAAGTTTCCTCTCCTGTCAATGAAGATGAAAGACTTAAACACTGGTCACTGGAAAGTTTGAAAGAACTGTCTGTGTGATTTAGAATTATAATGATTGCAGCAAAACATATGTTAAACTTTGAGTAGAATGGCAGTGGCGGGATACCACAGCTAATTCTCACTCAGTTCATCTCCTTTTAGGTGGCAAGTTAGATTATATCCTGAGTAATGGAACCACTGTAGAAGCATTGGTAGCAGTTTCATTACCATTTCCCAGTGAAAGGTTAGGGCATTCTGGAAAATCCTGTTATGAGGAACCCAGCTTAGTGTTTACGTTAAAGGTAAAGGCAGATGAAAAAAATAACATCAATTCTGTTATTTATTTTTGAGTGCTGTTGTGTTGTAATTAAATCATGACCTGTATTAATTAAATGACTAGCTATCTTTCCTGTTGTTAGCTGTTGTTTTTTAAATAATTACATTTTGCATCTATATATTTGGTAAGGTAAATGATGTTTGTTAAAAATGTGAGGCAGGATGTTGTTGTGGCTATAATGTATTTAGTAAGTTTTGTTATTCACACTTTTCTGCCTGCTTCCCATGTACACAGCTGTCTTCTAAGTCAAATGGAAACAAAGCTGATGAGCACCCAATGAAGAGGCGGCACATAATCAAAACAGCATATGGTGGGAATGAAAAACATCTTTTCTTTTGTTGAATTTTTTTTGTTTTCCTTTTTCTTTATGGTATTCTACTTTTCTGTTCCTGAAATACAGCTAATTACAAAAAAGTTGGAACTGGTAGCTAGATATCTTTAAAGCCAATGCTTTTTAGAAGGAACAAAAGAGACAAACTAAGGACCTGGTTGGATCCCGACAAGAAGAAAGGAAAAAAATCTAATGAGGATGTTGAGAAAAGTGCTAGCCAGGCAAGTTGACATAAAAAGAGCTTTTAGTCTACAATTCATAAAGAGATGGGCATTAGATGGGCGCTATATCATAATAACATGATGATAATTTAATAATCTGTTGTTTTGTGCTAAGTATAGACAAATAAATATATGGCCAATTTACAATATTATTAATATGAGTTTAGATGTTTTAATGGGCGCACAGAAAATATTTGCTTGACTTGTTCTAGTCTATACCTCCAGGGTATAGACAATATAAATAATATTGCAACAGTTGCAACAGTTTTTGTAAAGGACTCTATTTTCAGGCTGAGCAAGGCCATTGTCTCTGAAAACAGTGAACCTGGTATTTCTCTCATGGACATCTAAATTCTCCCAACAAAATAATTATTTTAATTAAACAAGATAAAACCTTTATTCATAACAATGTTTAAAATCTGTAAATTACATTAAAAAAATGTATAACGGTGGAATGGAAGATTCTGTGTTAAAAGTAACAACAAGCCCACCAGTGTGCCATGACAGGTTGCTAATTAACTTGACTCCCCCTGCAATCAATGTGGTTTAGCCCAGGAGTAACTCATTTCAAGCACTTACTTAAGTCTGGATCCAGCCCTAAGATAGTAGTGATATGAGATAACCTGATCTGATTCGGATTCTTCTTTCCCTTTGTGGAGAGATGAGAGTGGTGGGAAAAACTTGTGAGACCGGACACCAGCAAAGAGCTTGTAAAAACACAGATTTAATAGAGCATCGGCAGGGTCTCATTCCTTAGAACAAGTGAGAAGATCAGTAAATCTCCACTAGATTTACGTATAAAATGAACAATAGGTAAGTCAAACTCGAATAGTTACACAAATCAGTACAATTTACCAATAAATACAATGCACCAATTAATACGATGCACAGTAATGCAAGTAATTCGGTATATTATGAGATATATTCCACATATGAAACACATAATAAGACCAATCAGTATAATTTACCAATCAATACGATGAGATAAATAACCAGAGTAGAAGGTCTACCATGTGGTTACAGCCATGTTGGAGCTCTTATGATTACCAGAAAGCCATAATAAGATTATATTATAATCCAAGTCGGTTACCACTGATAATTTCTTGACAGCTATAATTAATTACATGCTCTACTAAAGAGAACGGGTAAGGGCCCACAAGAAAGTTTTTCCTGAGGTAAGGTTTTGCTCCAATGCTTGGCGATCACAAAATTTATATTTTAAATGCTGACTGTGACAGGATTTCTATCTTTATTGTTAACTGTGACAGGATTTATGACAGGACTTATATCTTTGTTATGTGACCGTGACAGGATTTCTATCTTTATTGTTAACTGTGACAGGATTTATGACAGGACTTATATCTTTATCATGTGACTGTGACAGGATTTCTATATTTATTGTTAACTGTGACAGGATTTATGACAGGACTTATATCTTTATCATGTGACTGTGATAGGATTTCTGACAGGACTTGTGACAGGATTTCTGACAGGACTTGTGACAGGATTAATGACAGGACTTGTGACAGAATTTATGACAGGACTTGTGACAGTATTAATGACAGGACTTGTGACAGAATTTATGACAGGACTTGTGACAGTATTAATGACAGGACTTGTGATAGGTTTAATATCAGGATTTATGACATGACTTGTGAAAGGATTTATGACAGGACTTGTGACAGTATTAATGACAGGACTTGTGACAGGATTAATGACAGGACTTGTGACAGAATTTATGACAGGACTTGTGACAGGATTAATGACAGGATTTGTGGCAGAATTTATGACAGGACTTGTGACAGGATTAATGACAGGACTTGTGACAGAATTTATGACAGGACTTGTGACAAGATTAATGACAGGACTTGTGACAGGATTAATGACAGGACTTGTGACAGAATTTATGACAAGACTTGTGACAGGATTTATGATTCCCTACTTGTCAGCTGCTCACCTGACCCCTGCAGTCTGTCACCTCAACATCACTCTCTGAGTACTGACTGCAGTAAACTCTCCTGCAGGTTACTTCTATGAAGGTAGAAATCTTGTTCTCCATCTTCTTGCTCCTGCCGAAAGCTAACCGCCTGTCACTCCCCCTTAATACAGATCTCCTGCGGTCCCCGTCGTCCCTGCACTGCTTTCTTCACTCTTCGTCACCGACACACAGAAACACACTGCTCTCCTTCCCGGGCTATTCTCTCAGCTGACCTATGTCACACACAGAGCACTAGCTCATCCCATCACAGCTGGATTGGTTGAAGGAATGAACAAGGCTGGATGGTCTGATGTGCCTAACATTGCCATGGAAACTTTAAGAGCCCATAGTCTGAATGCAGCTCTCCAAGCTGAGAAGTTGGTCACATTACCAGACATTAATAGCATCATGACAAATATGCAATGGTCCCTAGAGGGTCAAAAATATATTTTGGCTGTACTGCATCCAGTTTAGAAATATTTAAAGATATTTAAATATCACTTTAACTAATCAGTTGACTTATACTAGGTCTATACTTATACTAAGTGCTGAAATCTTATCCCGTTAAAGCTGTCTGCACTTTGTGGGTGTCCTGTTACTGGGCTTTGGATGAACAATCTCAGGATGCTAGCTTTGGCCACAAGGTTCTACATGCAGCTGTGTCAGAACAATCCTTCCCTTATGGGCAGCTTTGGTATGTGTCCAATGTCCACAGTGTCACCCTATTGGATGCAAGAGAAAAGAAGATTTTGTTACTGACCGTAAATTCCATTTCTCCTAGTCCACACACAGCGTGCCCTCTCTCTGCTCTGATTCTTATAGTTGATTGGTTCTGTTTAGTTACCATTTATCTTTTATGCCCTCCTTTTTGACCTTGGTTATTTAAATTAACTAGCGTGTTTCCCTTAGGGGAGGGGCATAGTAGGGGCACAGAATACAATGCCCTAACTCCAGGCCCACCTACTATACCCCAATGTCCAGAGTGTCCCCCAATGGATTAGGAGAAATCGATTTTACAATAAGTAACAAAAATCCTCTTTTTAGAAATAATAATGGCTATAAGGTTCACTATTTTCTAAATATAATATATATATTTTTTTAATTTGTTAATGTGGCATCCTGACACCCATCGTCCATGACCCAATTGGTCCTTGAATCCTGCACGATACCGAGCCGACCCCAACCACCACATTCTTGGCCAGGAGACCAGTGTCAACGGCAGTATTACTATTATTATAGTTCCAAAATATGAAAGGCGCCGAAGAAAGCCCATAAGAAAGCCACTTCGAAAGGCCCCACAACTGGCTACTCCTCATTTGTTCCTTGTGCGGCGAGGGTAGCCCCAGCAACTTGAGAGATGGTTGCTGCACATTGGCCCTGTCCTCGACTGGCTCTGGTAACTGAGCCGGTCTTATGCTGTCCCCCTGCACCATCAGCAGTTTTATCATGCTGCTGGCGGTGACCGCGGCTGGCCCGATGCAAGTGGAACCTCTCACCATCAGTTGGTGAAGAGGTCTGCTGGCAGTCGGCAGAGGGACCCTGTGGCGGCTCCCCAGCTGGGAGACTGACCGCAGAGGAGGCGCTGGGCGGCACTGCAGCTGGGACCACGTCCAAGAAGTGGCTGGGAACTGTTCATTTCCTTGCAGGTCTAGGCATCACTATAAGATAAGTAAAGGAAAGGGAAAGAAGAGAAAGGGACAGTGAGCCCAAAGAGAGATCCTAAGGGGAGAACAGAGGAAAATTTAATGGAGGCAGAGGAGAGGCACTAAGAGAAAGACAAAGAAGGCAAAAAGAAGCTGCAATAAAAGGGGAGAAAAAGAAGAGCAGAAAAAAGAATAAAGGGAGAATGAAGGATGAAAGACTACAAAATATGTGCTACAATAGACGCTATTGTGATACTTATCAATCCAAGAATAATCTAGAAGAAGGCTGGACTCCCAGCCTGAGTGCATTAATATATCTCCTACAGATCCCACCCCCAGACCTATTCTTACTGGCTAACTCCCATGGCATAAAATTAACCCATTAATACCTGGCATGCCAAACTGGGAATTCTCTCTCTTAATACATAAAGTAATAACTAATAAATAAATTACATCATTATTACATAAAGTCATAACTAATGCATAGCATTTCTAATTTATCTTCTAAATGGCCTGGCCTCTAGCAGTTGCCTTAAATTATTTAAGATATGATTCCTTTGTAGGTGTTGGATCGGTCGGCGTCTGACCCCTGCTAGCATCGGCCTTGCTGGTCTTCCCAGGTCAGTGAGAGGATTTCTCATAGAGCCTATAAGAAAAATACATTTAATCACTCATACTCTAAGCAAACGCATACTCTATGATTGACTATAAGGAGTTTAGAAACAAGAATTCTTAATTATATAAATAAGTATTTCTATGGCTCCTCTTCAGGGCAGTGCAGATACTGATACTGTGTTGGTATGTTACTGACAAATACAGTTGTTATGAATCTGGTGGTCTCCATTATGGGGAGATTAGGATATTGTGCAGTATATATTACACATGCTTGGAGTACTAGAGGGTGAATGCTCCTTCTCTGTTTCTCTCATTGGATGGCAAAAAAAGAAGATACAAAGTTCCTGTACAACAATGCAGTATCCACAGAATGCATTATTGGTATAGGTTTAGACTGTTTGTGTTAATCCTAACTCAAGTCCTTCCAAATTAGTATATATTCATCAGTGTTGTTAATTGGAAAAAAAGAGGTGAGTCGCTGTGAGAGATTCTTTTAGAAGTCCAGATTATGCAAATATACTAAACCGTTATGATATCTATCATCCACTCACTCCCACCATCCCCCTTTCATCTGTGCCCTGTACAGCCTACTTTTCCTCTTGCCATCAGTTATATCTGTGTTCCTTGCAGTCTTGTTTTCTGTTTGCTCTTCTCTTGTCATCCATACTTTCACTTCTGTCTTCTTCACTCCTTACCTTCCTTATCTTTGTACTTCTAAAAGACACTGGCAATCGCTGCCAGCGAGTAAACCTGCCATAACAATGTTGGTGAGTCATTCATTGTAATACAGTCAACCAGGGGCATCCTGAAACTGAAAGAGAAAATGGAATATTGTAGTAACATTTGTGCTGCATGCTTGATTTATTTTTACAAAGTGTAAATGTACAAATAAAAACACATATTTAAGAATCTATCACATGACATCTATTCACTTTATCCTCATGCTCGTGATGGTGGTGGTAAAGGGCCAAATTCAAAGCTCTGTAAATGCTACTTGCATTGCAACCTATCTGGACTTCAGAGCAATAACACTTCTGACAGTTGCTGACCAACTGGCTGCGATCACCGGTGGCTGTGACTGGCATTACATTGCCCAGCATAGACTTGCTCTCACTCTGTGCTCCAAATGACACTTCTGAACCGGCACCAATGTACATATGTATAAAGTAAGGTGTAACTATATTAGCGCTAAGCTTAAATCCTACAGTGTTGGCAATAGGAGGTAGAGGGGGGGAGGGGGAAAGGGGTAATGAAGCGGGGATGAGGTGTAGGTTCTCTTCTTCTGACGAATCGCTCTCCAAATGACACCCAGGTAAGGAGAAAAAACAAGTTTTAATATATAATAACAAGCAAACAATTTATATAAAATACAAGCCAGCTGTACCGCAAGAAACAGGGTCCATGGAGGAAAGGGGCATTGGTGAGGAGTGTACAGATGATATAGTCCCGGGATTCCACTTCCTCCACTGTTTGAACGATCCTCCGGTTCCTGCTCTGGGCCAACGCTGGAGACTTGTGCTGGGCTGCTGATCTGGCACCATTTTACGTTCACAGGACTTGGAAAACTTAATTTAGGTCCTAGCGATCGGAACTCTGTTGGTGTGAGGGTCGCTTGAATGTGTGAATACGGTATAGCAGTCTTGTGATTGCGGGTAAGTACACAACCACTGCTCCTGGATTCCATCACATTTATAATCATATCTGGCCCAATGACATTAGGAAATTCTGCAGGACTGTTCAGTAATACAGTGGTTGGAACAGTATGTTCCATGTATGTTACATCATTGTGCAAGTAGGTAACTGGTCATGGAGACACCTCACAGCCTCTGCAAATGCTCCCTGTGTGGTTATTGTAATTCTAGATTTATTTTTTAAATATTTAATGTGTCAATATTTGTACCTTCCCTTCATTATTATTGCAGATAGCAGGCTATTATCACAGGTTATGAGACCATGCTCTTTAAACATATAAATTCAGAAAATCTAAAAAGAAAATGTTTGAGCTTACTAGTGTTGAGAATCCTTTTTAATGCATTTGTATCTTACACTTATTGGAAAGAGTTATTGAACAGAACTGATTTCTGTAAATGATTCATTTATCTAAAGTGGCCCCGTTCAATCAGCTGCATGTTTGTTTAAAACGATTTCAGTGTTCTTCCACTAAGTCATCATGATTTTCACAAAGCTACTTTAGAAAGGGACTGCTGTATCCAAGGCCAGTGGTGACATTGGATCCCCAATGGGACATACATTACTCCCTCTTTGTCTCTGTGTACTTTCTGTCACAGTTCATTCCTGTTTGTGGCTTATCCTTCTGTGACTGAGCATTACCAAACGTTTCACGGCTCTCTGCATTAGTCTATAAACCAATTAGTGCTGAAAGTAAATGATACATATAGAGATCAGTGCTCTCGGTTCAAAGCTAGGTCAATATTGTCTAGGCTTTAGTCAATAGAATGTATAAACTTATACAATGTCAGCCATATTGATTTCGAAACGTTACTTTGTATTTGTCACTCTCTGTGTGTTGGAAAACTTACTCTGATTTCCAGAGCAATAACTAAGGCCAATATTAAACATGAAAATAGTGTTTTTTATCACTGAACCTTTATGGATTTTTATGTGCAAATATGAATCTCTCTTCAGTCTTAACATGCCACACTGCTGTGGACACATTGCATCAATTAGACAGCTACATTCTCCTGCATCGTTCTTACTACTCCCTCTTGCAAACATTATGAAAAAAAAACCCAAAAAAAATCCATGCAATGTAAAAGCATTTCTCATCTACTGGAATATTTACAAGTGATCAGAGGTTTTAATTCATTACAGCTGACATCAATTTGTACTTTATATTGAGACTGTGTAAATAATTTTTTTATCATGAATTTGAGAATCAAATAAAAAAAAAAATTATAATATATGAATGGTAGAAACAAATAATAATTAGGACATTATTTGACAACATATAAATAATTGTTTTTTAAGCTTGTTCAATGTGTTACTTTATTTTTATTTTTTAATATTACCACAGAAAACAAGTGGAAATGAGCAAAGCAGTAAGAGGAGGTATAGAGTGAAAAATAAAGGCGAGGAGTGAATTAGGTTAATTATAAAAATGTATATATTATAAAAAGTGAGGTCTTACAGTACATATATGAAAGACAATAGATATATTTTTGCTGTACGACCCTGAAAAACGGTAAGTATAAAAATAAAAGAGAGGAAGCCTTTCCCGGTTCTCCCAGCATTAGCTTAGTTTCAGAGGGTTTAAAGTAATATATTCCTGGTGCACTATTTATCGCAGTATGCTGTGAATACTGTGAAATGAACACTAAATAAATATACCACAAATTATCTTCTTTAACCCTTTCTTTCTTCCTGCAAGTTTATGTAACAAAGGTATTCTAGCCATCTTCCAATGCCAATCCTTCTATAATCTTTATCATATACACACGTCTTTATGCTAGATCAGCATTTTTACATTTGCCATTCAGTCCCAAACATATTCTGATAAATAATCTGTCTGCCATTGCTCATGATTAAAATAGAAATACTTCTGGATGCTGTAACTCTATACAACCCTGCAGAGCTTCCCTGCGTACCATTAGACAGTGGTTCATGCACCACTTGATGAGAGCCATCGCAGCATCATTTTACAGTGTGTCTGTTAAAATTTTTATTCAAGTTATTGCGCAACAAGTGTGTGGATCACAAAAGGGCCATTTTCTACCAGACATTTCCGATCTCGCTCCGAAATCGATTGCTGGGAATCGAAGATACCCAGCACGAATCCCCAGCAGCGACTGGTGAGCATTTCCCCATCCCCAACTCTTATTCTAATCCTCACCCTAGCCCTCCCCTTCCATTATCTTATCCTTAACCCTCCCTTCCCTGCAGCCTGACCCTAACCTTTTCCTTCTACCCTGGATCCCCTCCCCACAGCCTACACCTAAGACTTCCCTCCCTGCAGCCTAACTGTAAGACTCCCCTTCCCTGAAGCCTAACCCTAAGACTTCCCTTCTATGTTCTATCTCCTCCCCAGAGCCTAACTCAAAGTCCTTTTGTACATTAATCTCCTGCCCGGTGCGGTAAGTCTGCGGCAGGTGTGCAGCAGGTCTTCCATTGTGTCCTGTGCTGGGGTTATGCACTGGGTGACGAAAAGCCAATGCATGGGTAAGTTACCAGAGAAAAAATTCAGCATAATTACTTATTTATTATAACAAAAAATAAAAGATAGTTGAAAATTAGCTGTGAGCTTTCTGTATTTCAGAAATCTAAATTTCACACCAGAGAATGGAACCAGTGCAACAACATATTCTTCCTAATAATGAAAAATAGTAAATGTTTTAGCCAAAGCAAATATCATTAGTAATCATTCATTTAATTAAAACTGGCTAGAGGTAGGAGTTGTCTTTTTCCTATTGGTAAATTTCCACTGTTTATGATAAAGTTTAATCTGTATATGGTCCCACATCTATCTCATTCCTTTAAATTAGGATGGTTCATAATATGTTCCAATCACTTAGCATTGGTCGCTTGCAATCCAAATGAAATAGAACAGATTCAGTCCAACTAAAAATCGCAAAGAATAGGTGGTTACAGCATATGGGGTAGATCCAGACCTAAGTGCTTGTTACGCTTCATCGCGTAGCGTATTTTCTATGCACTCCCATAGGCGCTCCCCTCGGTCTTATGTACTTTGGCCGTTTTATGCTTGCCAAACCCTACCCTAACTTTTCAAAGCGTATCTACTGATGTACATAAAGGCTTCATGTACGTATGTGCCTAAGCACGCCCATACTGTACCATTTAAATGCCTCACCCCGCCTCTGAAGCGTAATTACGGTTTTCGTGTCACGCCCCTTCGTTTGTAAATACGCTGTTGATAAGTGGCTGGTACGTACGTTCAGAGCTACGTGGCGTAACATCTGCCATGCGCATGCGCAGTAAATACTAATGGGCGATATTACGTCAGCGGCTAGCAGAAAATCGCTTGCGTACGTAGTTTAGGATCTAGCCCGATGTCTTAACATTATTTAATACATACTACATATTAAGCAGATCATTTTCACCGGCTATACCAGAATTTTTTTTTATTTATTATTGTTTTACGTTTTTATAAGGTTGTCTTCATTTAATACTGTACAAAACATACCAATCTTTAGAAATGAAGCTAATGTCTCACAGCTTTGTGGAATAAGTGTGAACATATCTACGAAACGAGCTTCTCTGTCCCTCTTTTATACAGTAACTTGGATTCGGCCAGTCAGTTCACATTTACCATTTCAGCAGCTGTGATGCAGATGAAATTTTCTTGCCTATAGGACACATTTTGTGAGCAGAAGAAAGCAGGTCTTTCTGCTACCGGGACAAAATGGTTTTATTCACAGGATTTTGTTACTGGTGAAAAAATAAGGATTGCTGACAGAATACCAGGGGTACACACATACTTATCTATGGCCTAAAGGTTGCTAATTGAACTAGTAGCAATGCAATGTCAAGTTTCAAATACAAGGAAATAAAATATTAAGTGTGAGCTTGCTTAGGGTCATATCTTTTAATTGCCCCTGATTTTTCTGAGAACCTTGTTTCATATATATATTTCTACATAGATAGTTTAGAAATTTACATTAAATATTTGAAATAACAGTGGCAAATTAACAAGCACAGAAAAATCATGGTGCTGTTACTGTTTATTTTAATCACAACAGGGTAGATCCAGAACTAAGAACGCTAGCGTATTTACGCTAGCCGCTGACGTAAAATCGCTATTTTGTATGTACTACGCATACTCCACATAACTCTAAAAATATGTACCTGCCTCGATTCAACAGCGTATCTACGAAGGAAGGGGAGTGACAGCCATATGACACCCGTAACTCCGCTTTGGAGGCGGGGTAAGGCATTTAAATCGTACAGTATGGGCGTGCTTAGGTGCGTAAGTACATGGAGCCTTTGCATACGTCAGTACTTATGTTGTGTAAAGTTAAGGTAGGGTTCTTCAAGCGTAAAACGGCCAAAGTACGTACAAGCGAGGGGAGTGCCTAGTAAATACACTACGTCTTGAAACGTAATGGAAACATAGCTCTGGATCTGGCCCAATATGTAGTTAAATGGAGACACATAGACAAATAACAGGCATTTGCAATATTTTTGGGACTAATTTGTGTCTATATTGATACAACTAACACAGAAGCAGAGTTGAGTATTTCAGGAAGCTCTGTAGTACATAGGATGGAATTTGAATATAAATGTTTGCAAGTTTGAATATTTGAATGTATGTTTTGTGGGAATCAGTATGATGAAGACTGAGTAACTCAAGCTTTAAGTTGGAGTATGCTAATACAGGTGATGTACTAACTTAAGCAGGTCAGTGGTGGCCATCTTACAACTGTATTTAACAATATGCTTAATAATAAAGTGGGGTGTCTGGAGAGGAGGGAGCATGCATTAGTTCCGTACGATGAATTAAGAAGAAATGGGCTGGTCTTCCCCTCTGTCCACCAAGGTGGGCGGGGGAAGCATTGTCATTTTACAGTAGGGGAGGTAATAGGGACTTATGAATGGCTCAGCGGGTGGATGGACCACTGATCCGCTCGTGTGACTTAAGGCTGCCTTATAGCAAAGTAAGTCACTAAATAACAAAATGTCTGCATGAGAGTGGGGCGTTTCTTCCCCTCTTCCATGCGAAAGGCATGCGGGGGTCTGGATCTGGTCCGGAGACTATATAAAAGGAAAATAAAGTTCTATCACTAAACTACATACTTCACTGGGACTTTTTTTTTCATTATTCCCTTATTTATTTTGTATTTGTGTTGGTTTTGTGTATAAGACAACCATATAATTTCCAGATTCCTTCTGTCTGCTAATAAATCTATTGATTTGAAAATAATACTGGATTTTTGTACACTGTGTTAAGTTGGGATCACTCACAGGCTCTGGGCCGTATTCACAGTTGCGTGTGTATAAAGTACGTAAATATACGCACCTACGTTACAAGGCAACACCCATGACACTCCCCTCACTCAGACAGGTTTTCGGTAACTTCCACCTCCATAGGGCACCCTTAAGTCTACACGTGTGCTTACATGCGTATGTTACTTACGTATGTGCGTATTTACCTAACCGCGCTCTCAAATGCCCATTTAAATGCCTCCCCGTCCACGTAATTTCCACCATCCAGATAGAAGCCACGCCCCTCCGTACGTATGTCCGTAAATGCAATTCACAAGTCTGTGCCAATAATACGTGCGTAAATACTACATAATGTGCGTGGAAAAAGTTACTACGCATGTGCAGTTCATCCGATCCTAAAAATATGCACGCAACCACACGCAAAAACGGATCTGTGAACACGGTCCAACATTAATAGCCTTATATTAACTATAATATGTATAATTTATCAAACTGAACATATTATTTAGTCCAGGTCATTAAAGATGAAGTTTTATCTATTTAGTAACCTTTTTCATTTTGTATTTTTAAAAGAAAACTCTAGCCCTGATCTCAGTTAACATAACATTGATATGATGTTTTTATATGTTTTTGATATTATGTTTTTGATATTATATTTCCTGATTAAGGGAAATAAAAATGTATTAATGGCATCACTTGTATTAGAAGGCTCTGGAACAGCTAAGAAAACATTGCAACACTATATTCTTATATATACTACAGTGGTTTTACATTTGCATAGGAGCTGGTAAATTTGGGGTTAAATTTCCGAGCCACTTGGCTAAATACTTTCACATTTTCACATTTGCTAGTCTATATTCATTCTTTTTACACATCTTTTAATTTGCTTTGGTTTACAGATTATATCCAATTTAATCAGATTATGGTCACTTGACCCCTGGGGCTCCACTTTAATTTGCTTCCACATTCTGGGATGTTGGTTAACCAGATGTAGACATGAAATGTTCCTGGCAGGGTTCCTTACACATTAGTTAGAAAAACCATCATCTGCTATATCCATCAGTCCCATCATATCTTGATGATAATGATTGCATGCAGAACGAAAATGAAAATCCATACAGATAAAACACATTTTCTGTACACCACTAGTCAGTCTATCAGCACTTTACCTGAACAAATAGTACAATTATCTATATACATTACACAATGTTTAATTGGTTAGTTTCCAACATATATTAAGTAACTTGTGATATTTAATAATTATGTATTTGAAATGTAGCCAGTTATGTAAGACTGTAAAAGAAATAGCTTTTAAATGAATTGCATTATTATTTTTTTTTAACTCTGTCGCATTACAGAGCTTTGCATATTAGGATGATCTACATCCAAAGATCACAGACCAGGAAAAGAAGCTAAAGTAATAAACAACATAGACCAGTAAATATTGCATTTATATGTTATCCTTTAGAAGGGCATGAAAACATGTCCAGATTTATAAAGTAAGATCCTTTGCATAATTAACTAATCTAACCAATAATTTGATGTAACAATTGATAAAAAATTAAAAATAAAAAAGAAATGAGAAATATGAAATTCCTCTCTGTGATGTAAAAAATCATTGGAAAGTCTGTTTCTAGCTTTGAGACACTCGTTGCCTGGATTCATTTGTAAAACGTAAAACAGGCTAATATTATCTTGAGATAAAAAAAATATTCAGACATTTAGCACATTCTGCACAGCAGAAACGTTTCTTTATATATTACATTAGTTGCCATTCAGTAATATTTACATGGCCATGGCTTTCAGCTTGCACACTTCAATGTGACCAGAAAAATAATGACAAAAAAAACCGCTGGGAGTTTTTTTATTTTTTTTTATTTGCTCATTTAACAATACATTTTTATTAAAAGAAGGCCTTGATTTTTAGTACAAAAAAAGCAAACATTCTTCACAGTAAAGCTCAAAATTTAGATATGGCATCCTAACATGGAACTTCAAAAATGAAAGCATATGCTCTAATAATGCTTTATCTCGTGGCATGGAAAGCTTTAGCCCACAGCTCTCATTAAATGAAAGGGTTAACATGATGCTTTAACATAAGGGATTAACAGTGTGTTCTCCAGCAGACCTGAGGTTAATACACTGCTCTCAATAAAATGGAACCTATAGAGTGTCTCTGCTGGATATCTCAATTTAACAGACAAGCCAAACAGAGAAGTTATTCAGGACCCATTTTCACAACTAGGAGGTCTAAAGACCAGCACAAATTAACCCCACTAGCAACTAGCAGAGTAGTGCTGATGAACATCTTTACATTTGTGTGTGTGTGTGGGGGGGGTATCACACATTGATACCAGAAAATGAAAATTGTTACAGAAATATGAATAAGTCAATGTGGCTGATTTAGAGTGAGGAGCAACTGCTAAATAATGGAACAATTCAGCAAGGGAAAAACCATGGAGGTAAATGTTTAGACACAATTACAGATAAAATGTGACTTTCATCCTTCTTCTCAATATGACAATATTTATGTGAAACAAGCGATAGCTAAATATACTTCCCTAAAAAAGCAATACAAGTACTGAAAGTAAAACTAGGGTATAAATACTAAAAACAAAAAAAAAGGGGAAGGTTAGTGTTAGGCTGCTGAGAGGGGAAGGTTAGTGTTATGCTGCTGAGAGGGGAAGGTTAGTGTAAGGCTGCAGAGAGGAGAAGGGTACGGTTAGGCTGCAGAGAGGGGGAAGGTTAGTGTTAGGCTGCTGAGAGGGGAAAGTAAGTGTTAAACTGCAGAGAGGGGAAGGTTAGGCTTAGGCTGCAGAGAGGGAAAGGTTAGTGTTAAGCTGTGGAGAGCGGAAGGTTAGGCTTAGGCTAAGGCTGTGGCGAGGAGAGGGTTAGGGATAGGCTGCAGAAAGGGAAAGGTTAGGCTTAGGCAGCAAAGAGGAGAAGCTTTGGGTTAGACTGTGAAGAGGGAAAGGTTAGGGTTATGATGCAAAAAATGGGTTAGGGTTTGGGGAGGGTTAAGGTTAGATTGTGGGGAGGAGTTGTTGCTTCCCAGTTGCAAGATGATCTTTTGGAATACAAATCATTGAAGCAGCGAACTACACCCTGTGCAAACTTCTCAATGAGTATATATTCTCCACAACTCCTGTTAGTATATTTGATGCTGAAAGAGAGGAAACCCAGCTGCATTTAAAGTTGGAGCCTCCTTGGGTAGGTGTAATGTTCCAACCAGAACCATGAAATAAAACACAGAAGTAAAAATAAACCAACCATGTATAAAAATAAAAGAAAATAAAACACATTTAAAACCTATAAGAATAAATGAACCATATAATGCAAACATAAAAACAAACAGGACCCCTAAGCAGGTGATAATCCCTGTCAGAGCGCTAAAGATGATTTAACTGCCCCAGTCCACAGGAGTGCTGCTAGTCCTGGGATGCACAGTAGAGAGTCTTTGTAGGGTCTGTATATAACCACAGATCAGGAAATGTCAACTGAGAGCCACAAGCAGGACCGCCATCAGGGGGGGACAGCCGGGCCTAGTGTCCAGGGCCTGGAGAGAGAGGGGGCCGGGATAGCCCCAGGCCTCCTCTCTGTCCTGCCCAGGACACCAGGGCCGTAACTAGGGTGGTGCAAGCGGTGCCACTGCCCAGAGCCCCAGGTGAGGGTGAACGCAGCTGACATTATCAACTGATGAATCTCCTGCTGCTCCGCAGAGACATTCTCAAAGATTTCCACAGTGCCTGACAGGTTGACCAATCAGGGAGTAGCTGAGATCATTGTGCTACTCCCTCATTGGCTGCTGCAGCTATGCACCGCCTCCAATTCCACCATTTCCTCCTACCAGTCCACCTCAGCGTCTGCAGTGTGCACAGCTCTGCTTAAAAGTAAGTGCACAACTCTGCTAAAAATTGTGTATGTGTGCTAAAAAAGTGTGTGTGTGTGTATAAGTATTGTGTGCACAAGTATTGTGTGCACAGCTCTGCTAAAAAGTAAGTGTGTGTGTTATGCATGCATGGTGTGTGATATTATGCATTGTGTGATATTATGCATGCATGGTGTGTGATATTATGCATGCATGGTGTGTGTGATATTATGCATGCATGCATGGTGTGTGTGTGTGTGTGTGTGTGTGTGTGTGTAATATGCATGCATGGAGTGTGATATTATGCATGCATGGTGTGTGTGATATTATGCATTGAGTGTGATATTATGCATGGTGTGTGTGTGTGTGTGTGTGTGTGTGTGATATTATGCATGCATGCTATGTGTGATATGATGCATGTATGATGTGTGTGCAGTGGTGTATCTACCATGGGTGCAGAGTGTGCAGTGCACACGGGCCCCCGCAGACAAGGGGGCCGCCTGTGGCACTCACCCTGCACCAAATGGAAGATCCCAGTACCACCTATTTCTGTACAAACGGTGACGGTCTCCAGCAGCCTTCCGTTCCCAACAGTGCACTCTGCGCGCGGGTGTCACATGGGGATGTCAGGCGTGCGTGCACTGCGCAGCCTCATGCTCCTCTTCTGTTTGCAGAGCGTGAGGCTGCGCAGTGCACTGTTGGGAATGGAAGACTGCTGGAGACCGTCTCCGTTTGTATAGATATGGAAGGGGTTGAGAAGAAGAAGAGGGGGGCCCGTCTTGGGAGGGGGGGCCGTCTGAGGAGGAGGAGGGGGGGGTCGGGG